>JAXCLS010006258.1:54224-70864 GCA_035584285.1 Agave angustifolia | reverse complement strand
GCGCATGATATCTCTTTATAGCCCAACATTGTGCGCCATATAACAAAGCTGGCCTAATAGCAGTCCGATAAAACTTTCCCTTCAGCCATAACGGAATGTTATAATCACATAAAACTCCTATTGCGCTCCTCCATTTAAACCAGCCGGCTTGGATCCTATGATTTACATCACTATCGATCTCCCCATACACAAACATACACATGTTTCATATAATATATAATTTGAACAAAAATATACCTTTTCTCTTAATCTCTTATTACCTTATTTTTTTACATAATATATTCCCTGAACAATAAAATGAACAGATTAAGCATAATTGATATTAGTTGCCAATCTTACTTGGAAACTAAATCTTACTTGGAAACTAAATCACTGTGAAAGAATTGACCTCTTCAAAGACTTAGATAGATCAAAGAGTTTGCTTATGATCAGCATATCACCTTTCATTAGATCCAGATAGGCCAGTGGATAATAACTAGTAGACTATAAAAAATAAAAAAGGACACACAGATTTCTAACTCACGGCATGATTTTTGCCTGGTTGACTGAATCACATGTCAAATAAATGGCATAAACATTTTATACAAGAAAAATTATTATCCAGTCACTGTCTGACTGTGGTTCTACTAACTTATTATCATCTGCATGTGTAGATAACACAAGATTTAAGAACATCTATCTCCACTTCACTCGCTCATTGAAATTAAATTCCATTGCCGTCACAGAACACTAGCCTATCTGCCTAGCAGGTGTTGACTGAGGTATCGGCCTCGCAGATCTGCATATACACAATAGAGAAGCATATCCCCTAAACCTCAGGGATGCCTATATCTACTAACATATGATTATATGGACTTTTGGTTGTCCTAGCGGTAAGTTCATGTATAATCCGCAGAGTTATGTGCTCATTACAGCAAGCATGCCAATAAGGGACTTCACGTAGTGCGACTTCCAGTCTGCAATTGTTTTCATGCTAACTTTTCGAGGTACCATCCTCGAACGCTACATGCTTGAGCATTTATTCGCCGCATAAAATATTTTATTTAAACATAAATGTTGCATGGTTTCCACATTTTGACTTATGGCGTGCTAGACACAATAAGTTGCATGTGGTAGAATGAGTCTGGATTTGTCCAGATGGGATCAGCTACCAGTACACCAACCTAGGCATGACAGTGATTTGGATAGAAGCATCAATATTACCCCAAACGGCATATTGCTACCAAGGCAAGAAGGGAACTAGATTGTAAGATTAAGAGGTAACTTGTACGCAGAGATACATCATATATGAGTTAATTGATCTTGGCATGCTGATATAACTTCCTACTTCTATCGTGGTATAATCATGAGTGCTTATTATGCACCACAGAAGATTAGAATGAGAGTTCACGTTTCACTCAGAGTTCACAACCCTTTATTTTGAGCTGGATCTATTATGGTGGACAAATCAGGAGTGGGTAAATATCAATGTTTTTCTATGTAGATCCAATATCCAATACTTGGTTCTCTCCTAAAACAAAAATTATGGAGCAACATCATCCTAATTCGGTTCGATCCCTATCAGCCATGGTTTAAAATCGCGACATCGATATTGGCCCATGGTTTTTAGTATCAACATCATTAAAATCGGCCGTGATATTGGCCGATATCATAGGATTAATATCGTATCGGGTACCTCAAAACCCAATATGATACTGCCGATATATATGAGAATCGACCGATATTTGAAAGAATGCTATCACCTCTTTCCCCTCTACATGTAGCTGTTTCAGCCAGGATGAAAAAGGTATAAGAGGAAGAAAAGAAGAAAAGTGGAATGACTGGAGGTTCTATTCGTAGTTCCTTTGGGTCTCTATCTGTGCCAAGATCAAAAAAATAGAGGAAGGAAAGACAAAGGATTGGAGGTTCTTTGGTCCCTCATAAAAATTCGGTTCCCTCATAGAAGAAAGAGGAAAGATTGGAGGTTCCTTTTCATGTCCCTAGTAAAGCTTAATTGCCATCAGCCCCTCGTATTTTTGCCGATTGCATCATCATCACTCCACATATAAAGCTCTTCCAAATTCTTAACTTTATATGATCATATCCATAATAATAACTATGATTATATGCATGTATCTTAGTAGATAAAGTATGATTGTGAGCCGTGTATGGGTTTAATGTTCCGTTGTGTCTTCATGGTTTCAAATATCAGAATTTTTTTTTTTTTTTTTTTGACCAAGCTGTGCAAAAGTTTTGTCAAAAAGAAGAGGGGGAAATTACACAATACCTGACCAAACTCACGTCTGGTCAGGTTAAATAGGATAATATTATGATAGCCAAACATATCATAGAAGTGCCTCACAAAACCAAAAACAAGGAAAAGATGCTATTGACAGAAAATGCACTTGTTAAATGAAACAACATGGCTAACCTGATAAGAGAGTGTCTTAACCCATGCATTTTTGTCTACACCAAGCCATGCCTTTGAAAACCATGACGGTTTCAATGATGAGCTGTGTTCCAGAATTGCTAACTCAATAGCCCTTGCTGCATCATGGATCGACTGTACAAGACCACTGCTAACATTTTCCCCTTGCAAAGACTGGTTAAACTTGGCCCGCATCTCCTCAATGCCACTGTTTGTGTTTGCTTGTGGGGTCCCATTCACTGCTATACCATCATCTGTGGAAGCAAATGGGACAAAGTATACCATTCTTCTGGCTTTGTGAAAGGGTGACAGGTGCATTCTAACTTCCAGCCACCTATAACTAAGGGTGCGCTTATCGCATTCTGACAATACATGCCTCAAACAGCACCTCTTCTTGGAAACACCACGAAGGGATATATGCTGGCTCAGGTCAACGTCACTGTTTGCAAAATTAAACCTCACAGCACCGTTTGACAAATGTATATTTGAAATTCTGCAATTAATTTGGCACATTACATCAGATTAAAGTGTGCAAAGAGGATTAGAAGGCTAGCAATTAAGAACCTAACAAAGCAGTACATTAAAATGATCCAATTTTACAAGACTAGATCATATTTTGTAAATTCTCCCAAAAAATAATCAAAACCGACCGAGCGAAGCGAGAAAGGTTTTCTCCCATGACTCTTATATGAAATTTGTCCGTCCGTCCGTCCCCAGTTTTCGTCCGCGAGAGGAAGAGAGCTCTCCTGTCGTCGCTCCCCTTTTCTCTCTCCCCTCTGCTCCTCTTCCCTCCCCATCCTCTTCCTTCCACCACTACCCTCTCCTTCTCTCCCCTCTCTCTCTTTCCTTCTCATCCCCCATCTACTTTGCCGCCGGCCGGTTTCTCACGCCGGCGGTATTCTAGTCTTCTAGATATTACCTCTCTCCCTATTTCGCACCTTTACAATAAAATGACAGAAATCGAAAACAAGCTCAGAGAAGATTTAGGATCAGGGAAAGGATCATATTTTACATTCCAGTCTTTCTTTTGTTCTTCAACGTTCCTTGCTGCCTGCATCCTCCCCCTGCCCCACTCCCCAGTAATCTTTTTTTTAGAAAAAAAGAAAAAGGAAAAAAAGTAATAGAAACGCACATCGTTTCATAATTTTGCCGCGGTCTCTGCGCAACAAAAAATATAACAAAAACCCCAACAAAAACTCGATTCGATTTCAATGGAACCCCAAAATTCTGACGACTAAGAAGAGGAATCGTCCTCTTCATCGTCGTCGGAGACCACGACGACCAATCCGCGGCCAAATCTCCGCCGGGAGCCCTCGTTCTGTCGCTGGTGCGGCGACGACGGCGGATCCGCCCATGTTAGGCCACTCGCCCACCGTGTCGTTCGGTGGAATCTCCATTGAGGTGGAGGATTTTGAGCTTCCCTTGCTCCCCCGCGACGCGAGCGACACGCAGCAGAGAACCAGCTACTTCCGTCAGCGGGGCACCGTCGCGGAGCTGAAGGACCGGCGGCACGGCCGCTTCGACGTCGAGGGCGGCGGGGGCTCCACCCGAGAGATTCGCGGGCGAAGCCCGATTCGCTGGAGCACTCCGCGCACGGGCACCAACCGCACTCGGCCGTCACCGTGCTCAAGGCCGCCTTCTACATTTTGGTCTGGTACACGTTTAGCACTTGCTTGACACTGTGAGTCTCTTGATTCTCGAAATTTGACGAATTTGCTTGATTTGACAATTTTCTGATACTGGATTGTGGTGGAGATTTTTTTGGTTTAGGTGTAATAAGGCATTGTTAGGGGATAAATTAGGGAAATTTCCGGCTCCTTTGTTGATGAATACGGTCCATTTTACGCTGCAAGCAGTTTTGTCCAAGGCCATTGGGTGCTTTCAGCATCGAGGAGGAGCGGATGGAGGTTTTCCGATGACTTGGATGGATTACTTCACTAAAGGTAGATGTTTTTATGCTCGAGTGAAACAAATTTTCTTCTCTTAACGTGTGAAGCTCAAAATTGGGTCATTTGGATACGTTTATTATGAATTGCTTGAACATTAAAATTTTTCTGCCACCTTGTTGACCAGTTGGAATATCCTACACAAAAAAGATACGCATTACCATTTCCAAACATACCTTATGATGGTTGTCAAGTAACGAGTAAAATGTTTGTTGTCGGTTATTAAGAGGGCACTATTTGGATGGTTGGAGATTGTATTGTGAATTACCATTTATAACAAACTTTTCCAAATCCTTCTTATGATATGTGTTTGTGTCAATTTAAGCACACTAGTCTTCTTTCCAGTTCTCTCAATATCTGGTTTATAACTTATTTGGATGCTTTTGTTCCCTACCAACATAAGTCCCTAACATCTCCTTTTTACTCAAAAAAACATCTCCCATTCACTCAAAGAATATCTCCTATTGACTAAGAGCCTCAATAACTTCATTATAATTTATAGACTAATTTCTTTGCCAATGAACTGTCTTAATTATCTCTTTTAGTAACAATGTCGTTAATTTTCATTTGTTCTAATGCAAGTCTCTGTCTGAAGTTATTTTCTAAAATACATGTACTTTGTCCTCTTCTATGTCACATAGCGAGATTCACGATAGCTCATATGATTTTGTATGCTGCCTTTTCTCGTCAAGAGGGTGATATAGTTCAACTCCAGCCGTATTTTCCTAGTTTTGGGATCCCAATTTATTAATTACTTGTATGTTTTCAAGCCATTTTCTAGCCCATATGTTTTTACATGCTTTGTGCTGTAGTAACTGGATGTCAATAGCTGGCTGTGTTATCTGGAATTCTGTGCTTTAGGCATCAACTATGAAAAGAATTCTAATTCAATATCTGTTCATGATATGGTCCAAGTCTTCAACTGCAAAGAGTATATATAAGTTCACAAGTTGGAGTTATTATGTTATATCCTCAATAACCATTATGTACCTTATGATGGACTAGTTATGAATCAAATTTGCCACAAATAGAGATAATCCTGATTTCTTGTAAACCTAAGATAGTTTTGTAAATCATCCAACCCTCAATCCCCCCCAACCCTTGTGTGCACTATAACATATTAGATTTCCTGGCAGGCCCTTTTGTTTGAATGGAACTAAAACCCCTGTTTTAAATATCGGCCGATATGGCCGAGATATCGTCCGATATCTCTTTTTTTGGCCTGCTGCCGATACGATATGGGAAAATCGTTCGCCATATCGTTTGCAGCAAAAAACGACCGATATTTGAAATATAGGCCTATAAATTACCCGATATTGGCCGATAAATCGTCCGATATATCACCCGTATTAAATAACTTATTTATTGCACGACTGCGTGCAAATATATATTATTTTTTTACTGTCTCTACAAGCATATTACATCATTTTTATTAGGTAGATGATATGTATGACTCTAAACCAACTCTTCATTATCAATATTTCATTATATTATAGTGTCTAATATGAACGCCTAATATGCGCGCGTATCCCTGATATCTCCCTTGATATCCGATATCCGATATGAAAAACCCCCATCCGATATGATTCCAATATCCGATATTTAGAACCTTGACTAAAACTCATCAAACTCCAATTCCAGAGTTTGGCCCAAGTCACCCCACCCTGATTTGGTTTATTCTAGTTGAGGAATTTCAATTTCATGTGTTCCAATTGCCTCTACTGGCTTAAGTGGGAAAGGATTGGGTGGCGCGGAAGTCTAGCTCCAAGTTTTAATATAAGCCAAATGTAGAATTCCATCATGTTTTCTTTAGAAGTGGTAAAGTGGATTCACTCTTAAAATGAGAAATTCCAATCCCCAAAGTTAAGGGGCTTATAACTGCACCTTAGATATTGAAAGGTAAAATTATACACGTATTTATATGTATGATTCTATATAAAGCAACACTAACTATAAAAATCCTGACATATCCAACCTAAAACAAATTATGGGCTATTCTTGTTGCTTCTTCAGTTTTACAATTATCACACGAACAATGTGGTGTTATGGGCTATTCTTGTTGTTTCTTCAGTTTTACAATTATCACACAAACACGCGCGCGCACACACTCCAATTTTTTCCAATTCAATCCAAAATTTTCAGTTTTACTGGTCTTTTTCATCCGCGGTGCTGAGAGAATGTGAATGGGTGTCTTTTACTGTGGATTCTGCATGCTGTTGCTTGAACTAAAGTGTACTGTGATTCAAACAGGTGCATGATAGTCTACAGTTTGCTTTTTGGACTCGATGATCTGTACTGTTTAATTAAATTACTTATCAGCAGTGATTTATTGTTTACTCACACCAAGATAAGATGTGGGAGGATGATGCCAACCTTTGCTGGGAGTTAGTAAATTAAGATGTTCTAGGCAAATATGAGTACTTCAATGAAAAAGACATGGGAAACTAAGCATTGAGATATAAAATGGATTATATATCTCCATGTCTTTAAACCATTGCATTCTCCATGTCTTTAAACATGTTCTGCAATTCTTGTGAGGTGAAAATTTCATTTTGGTGAGTTTGAATTCAAAGACGAGATTCAGTAACAACAGTGATAAGCTCACGCTAATTCCGTTTTAAGTAAATAATCCTCAGGTCATCTGATCTCATAACAACAATTCCTAGCATACAAATAAAGCAGTGGGTCTTGCAAGCAGTAATAAAGCTTAACCACATTTTACACAGTCCAGATTATAAATGTTGGCTTGCTACATCAACCAATTTCCCAGATCGATGATGAGCATTTTGAGACAGCTTTCTTTCCTCTTCATCAAACCAGTTGTGTGTGGAAAATGCACAGAGAAGCTTTGTACGTAGTAATTTTTTCTTTCCTCTTTCAGAACCAAACCAGAGAAGCTTGGTGTGCACAGAGCTTAGTGGCGTCAAACCGAAATTGAATCTGCAGAGAAGGTAAAAGATTAGGCATGCGATAAGACAGCAAGAATTTCATTATGCTGTAAACAAAAAAAGAAAAAAAAAATTGAGATGATGACCATACGTGCCTTTGGCTCTGCAGCCTGAAGAAATGCAAATAGAAGTCAGATTAAATGGTTCCATCAAATTGATGAATCAATTAAATCAAAGAGTGTTAAATTTGATTTATACGATAAGATCAAGGAGGCACAGTAAAAAGATGATACAATGAGAATAATCCAAAAAAAGTGCAAAGAGGAGAAATCAAAGATTTTGTCATTGATGGCGATGTGTTAAGTTGGGACACCGATTATGAGTACCGCAAATAACTGAACTCAAGGAGGAAATCCTTAAAGAAGCTCACCGTACTCTGTGCACATCACATCTGAGTAGCACTAAAATATATCAAGACCAACGGTTTAGCTTTCGATAGATGGAATAAAAAAAGATATAGCAGAGTTTGTACAAAAGGATGTCTGATGCGCCAACAAGTCAAAATTGAGCATAAGAGATCCCCAGAATTGTTGGTACCTCTACTAATTCCTGAATGAAAATGGAACCATATCACCATGGATTTCGTCATCGGACTTCTTTGAACATCTTAAGGATTGGATGCCTTTTGGGTTCAGATTAATTATCCAATAGATAAATTAACCCAAATATATCTACAAGAGATAGTCCGACCACATGGAGTATAAAAGATCATTGCGTCAGAGCGAGATCTTTGATTCCAATCAAGATTTTGAAAGAGTTTATCAGTAGTTATGGGTACTAAATTGCAACAAACTACAGTGGCACATCCTCAAACAGACGGACAGTCGGAGTGGACTATTAAAGTGTTGGAAGATATGCTAAGAGCATGTGTACTGAACTTTGGAGGATACTAGAATCAATACCTGCCATTAGTAGAATTTAATTACAATAATAGCTACTAGTCTACTATTGTATGCCCCCATTCAAAGCTTTTTGTATGGCCAAAGATGGAGATCTCCAATCTGCTGGGAAGAAATGTGAGACACGAGACTTTTTGGTCCGGATATGATTCAAGAAACAACCGAGAAGATCTGGATAATTCAGGAAAGAATGAAAACGGCACAAAGTAGACAGAAGACTTATGCATACCGACGTCGCAGGCCTCTGGAGTTCTCTGTTGGAGATAAAGTGTTCTTGAAAGTATCACCAATGAAAGAAATGGTATTTATCGGCAGGAAGAACAAGTTTGAGCTCGATACGACCGACTGAAATATTGGACAAGATCGGACCTGTTGCATATCGACTAGCCTTGCCCCTAGAATTGGAGAGGATTCATAATGTATTTCGTCTCTCCTAGTTCAGGAGATATATACGGGATCATAGTCATGTTATTTCATATCAACAGTTGCAGATTCAAGAAGACATATCATATATGGAAGAATCAACAGAGAGTCTAGACCACAAGGTGAAATAATTGAGAAACAAATCAATCCCTCTGTTAAAGTACTATGGAGAAGTGAACAAATCAAGAAAGCTGCATGAGAATCAGAAAAAGAAATGCGAAAATCTTACCCTCATCTATTCCAAAGTACGCTAAGTTTCAAGGATGAAACTTTCTTGAATGGGTAGAGCTGTAATGCTCAGTATTCTTTACCATGGATTAGTGTTCTAAGTTTTGATTTTTGATTCATGATATTATAATTAATGTTGTGAGCCTTGTGGTTACAACCTTGATATGATTAATTGAGATAACTAATTAATAATCCCTAACTTAATTATACACACAAGAGGATATGTATACTTAGTGGATGAGTTTGTGTATGTATATGTGTGTGCACTCGCGCGCGCGCGCACAAACACATGTATATGTATGGTTGTATATAATAATTGTATACAAGTATTTATACCCTATTGTGCATTATACTTCACTACATCTCAAATTAAAAATCATGGGGCAAAGGCTAGTCGGAGAGATGATGTGGCTTCATCAAGGTTGTGGTGGTGAAACATGGTGTGATATGGGAACTTGACTTTCTAGGTGGCTTCATGAGATTAATTTTTACAAAGTTTTTTAAGGTGCAAATGAGAGAAAATACCTCATTCACACTAGCCCTTTCTTCTTGACTTTCTTCTTTCTCACTCAAGTTCTTTTTCTCTCTAGCTTCGCCTCCCTCTCCCTCTCTTCTTGCTTTCTCTTTCAATCACGGCTACAGGCGACAATAGGCTGGTGGCGGTTGGCGAAGGCCCATGCAGGCGGCAGTGGCTTGAAGGGAAGGCGCGACTAGGAGGAGGTCAGCTAAGGCTCAAGCTCGCGCGGGATTCATCGGTGACGAGTGGTGCACGTGCTGGAGGGATTTTGTGTTGGATATTGTTTAATATCAAGGTGATTTCAGTCACAAATCAACTGAAAATTCAATTTAAAATAACTATAAAGTAAATTTTGATTAAGTGTATTCTTGAATATGGGTGTATTCAGAGAATTTGACGGTTAATCGAATCCAGTGATCGTCGGAATCGGTGAGTAATATAACTCTGATTTATAGTACTTGTGTGGAATGAGATGAGGATTTAACTAAGTGATGGCTAGTAACATGCATGAGGAATTGTGAATCTTAATTAAGATGGTGTTAAAAATACAAATTGATAGTTAGATTAACTACATTAATTTTAATCAAGTGGTGACGTTTATAAAACAGATAATATTATAACTTAGTTTACAACTTGATTTATCTATACATATGTATGTGTGATGATTGTTTACAAACTGTAACATATACCGAACTTGTGAAATTGATGTGCATGTATCATGAACCCTAATTGAAAAATAGTATGTGGATATTAGGCCAGAATCAGATACTAGTATTGATAATTATAATGCCAGTAATAATAATTATAACTTGTTCACCGAGCATGTGATTAAGTTTGATACTTTTCCCGATAAATTGAACTTCATGGCATATACGAACTTGAAAATACATGAATATGATTGCGTGTAACACATTGGCATGTGTGTGAATGAATAATGCCATAAGAACTCTTAGTAATTATCCAATAACTGATGACAAATACTAATTGTGATCGTTGCATGATTTCTATGAATGTGAATGTGTATGTAATATTTTTATATACATGCTTGTGTGTAATTGTATGAGGAGGAAGGGACCGAGTAAGAGCCAGTGGTAGGAGAAGATGTGGTACTTCGTATGTTATATATGTTAACACGTGAATACATATTGAAGGAAGGGCTGTACGAGAGCCGGTAGCAGGAGAAGATGAGGTTTTATTTTATTATATTTTAGGAGGAAGAGGCCGGACGAGAGCCAGCAGCGGGGCAAGACGTTGAAAACTCAATCAATAAATGTGATTTGTAGATTGTGTGCATTCTTATTATGATAAGAATTATTCATTGTGTAATCATTGAACATATTATTATGATTACAGAGTCATATGAGCTTGATACCGTGATGCATGAATCACTTTTATATATAATTGTTGTGTGCTAAACGAGCACGGTATGTGATCGGTGCTTCAGTAACGATGAATATGATGAGATACGAAATTGTATCATGTGGTTATGACATCTATATTTTAGGAAAGATAAAAGAAGATAGGGTAAGAGGTCAAGAGTTAAGAACTGATAGAGAACTGAATGATCTATACAATTAAGAACTGATCTAAAAGATCTGAAGCGAACTGATCTAAGAGATCTAAAGCCGGATGTTAATTAAGAATGCATTTATGTTGGTTTAATTTGGAGTTCTACTTTACTCATTGAGCTATCAAGCTCACTCCACTGTTATTAACTCTCCTTTTCAGGTTATGACAAAGGTAATGGTTTAGCTTAAGACCTTACGAGCAACAAGGAGGATTCATATAGCATTTTGTTAAGCACTCATATCCTCTCTATTAAATTGTCTCTTTTGTACAAGTAATGACAATGTTTGTGTTGTGGTGTATAAATATGTGGATGGTTGATGGTGGTATAAGTAGTATATATGCCAGTTCTGTATTTGGGTTGGATTGATATTTGAATGATGTTCTTTTCGAGGTGATGTGAGTTCTAGAATATCTGATTTTCATGATTAAGTGATGTATTTTCTAGAATTGATAAGTAGGCTGGTGTTGACCGATATTAGATGTTGTATCAAGATAGACTCCTTATTATAGAGGAGATGCTGCCAAAATCATCGGTGATTATCAGAACAATTATGTCTAACAGTTAATGATTATGATAATTCAGTATTTAAAAACTGAGACTGTTACAAGATGAGGCCTTTGTCACCTTGGTACTGGTGGAATGCACGAGGACCCCTTATCCTTTGAATGTTGGGGACATCGTACGGATATGAAAATGATTTTCCTTTATTAAAAGGGCACACAACTACTCAGTTAAAGGGCTCATATCAACTATGCTTTCAAATTAGGGGCTTAAGTCTAAAATCTCCTTTAATCAAAATCGACTGAAGAGAGAGTTTTCTCCGTGATTTATATAGAAACTTTGTTCGTCCGTCCGTCTTCATCCGTGCGAGAGAGAGAGAGAGAGAGAGAGAGATAGAGAGGGAGAAAGAGCATCGACGACGGTGATGCGCGAGAGAGGAAGAGAGATAAGCCTCCTCCTTCTTCTTCCTCTCTCACCTCACCCCTTCCTTCTTCTACCTTCTTCCTCCCCCCTCCTTCTTCGCCACTCGGCGGCGACTGATCGGTCGGTTTTCCATTACTGACAATGGTATACTAGTTATCAAAACCGACCGATCAAAGCGAGAAAGGTTTTCTCCCGTGACGATAGCTCATATGATTTTGTATGCTGCCTTTTCTCGTCAAGAGGGTGATATAGTTCAACTCCAGCCGTATTTTCCTAGTTTTGGGATCCCAATTTATTAATTACTTGTATGTTTTCAAGCCATTTTCTAGCCCATATGTTTTTACATGCTTTGTGCTGTAGTAACTGGATGTCAATAGCTGGCTGTGTTATCTGGAATTCTGTGCTTTAGGCATCAACTATGAAAAGAATTCTAATTCAATATCTGTTCATGATATGGTCCAAGTCTTCAACTGCAAAGAGTATATATAAGTTCACAAGTTGGAGTTATTATGTTATATCCTCAATAACCATTATGTACCTTATGATGGACTAGTTATGAATCAAATTTGCCACAAATAGAGATAATCCTGATTTCTTGTAAACCTAAGATAGTTTTGTAAATCATCCAACCCTCAATCCCCCCCAACCCTTGTGTGCACTATAACATATTAGATTTCCTGGCAGGCCCTTTTGTTTGAATGGAACTAAAACCCCTGTTTTAAATATCGGCCGATATGGCCGAGATATCGTCCGATATCTCTTTTTTTGGCCTGCTGCCGATACGATATGGGAAAATCGTTCGCCATATCGTTTGCAGCAAAAAACGACCGATATTTGAAATATAGGCCTATAAATTACCCGATATTGGCCGATAAATCGTCCGATATATCACCCGTATTAAATAACTTATTTATTGCACGACTGCGTGCAAATATATATTATTTTTTTACTGTCTCTACAAGCATATTACATCATTTTTATTAGGTAGATGATATGTATGACTCTAAACCAACTCTTCATTATCAATATTTCATTATATTATAGTGTCTAATATGAACGCCTAATATGCGCGCGTATCCCTGATATCTCCCTTGATATCCGATATCCGATATGAAAAACCCCCATCCGATATGATTCCAATATCCGATATTTAGAACCTTGACTAAAACTCATCAAACTCCAATTCCAGAGTTTGGCCCAAGTCACCCCACCCTGATTTGGTTTATTCTAGTTGAGGAATTTCAATTTCATGTGTTCCAATTGCCTCTACTGGCTTAAGTGGGAAAGGATTGGGTGGCGCGGAAGTCTAGCTCCAAGTTTTAATATAAGCCAAATGTAGAATTCCACCATGTTTTCTTTAGAAGTGGTAAAGTGGATTCACTCTTAAAATGAGAAATTCCAATCCCCAAAGTTAAGGGGCTCATAACTGCACCTTAGATATTGAAAGGTAATTATACACGTATTTATATGTATGATTCTATATAAAGCAACACTAACTATACAAATCCTGACATATCCAACCTAAAACAAATTTATGTCCAACAATTTCAACATCAAACCAAACAACATGTGTTGGACTTGCAGTTCCATAAATCTCAACTCTAAGAATTAGAAATCTACATGGATCCACAATACTATGAAATTGAAAGGATTTTTTCCCTTCAAATTTGTCTTGTTAGAATGTGTATTAGAGTACTCTTATAATAAGCAAGTCATTGTAGGGCATTCTAGTCATTTTGTTTACATTTAAACCAAGTTGGTCCACCATCTAAGAGTTAGAGATGAAACCAATTCACCCAAACCAGTGCATCTTCGCTTCTCTCTTCTTATTTTTTTATGGTACCACAGAGCCATTATGGGGCACCGTCTGGTCTTAGGCCATGTACTCCAAGCACCGTTGGAATCAGGGGCTGCTCCAACTTTTTAGAGTTTGACATATTTGCATCACATGTGGTCCACGATTGTTTTGTGATTCTGGTCTTCAAATATAAGAAACTGTTATGAAACAATGACTGCCAGCCTTACTGTGCAGTATTAATGATTTTACTATGCGATGACGCAAGCACGATGCAAGCATGCATAGTGACTGCATAGTACCACAAATTTTTTTCTATAAATAGGCCTTTTCTGATTCATTTTAATTTACACTTTAGAAATCAATAAGAATTTCTACTTCTACTATGTCTCTAGAATTCTCTGTTTCGGTGTTATAATTTCTCAGGTTTTACAACACGTTATCAGCACGAGCGCTCTAGTTCTGTCACCAGCCTCTACCTCCGTCAGCTTAGGAAAAAGTTCTATCACAAGCCTCTACCTCTATCAGCTTAAAGTAAAAGTCTTTTCTGATACATTTCTTGTCCTTGGCTTGATCATTTTTCTTCTGAGGAGAAAAAAAGAGAGAGAGTATGAAGATGAGTTTGATATGATAACAGGAATTCCTACAAGATTTTCCTTTGAGGAGCTGAAGGTTGCAACTGAAAACTTTTGCAGGAAGCTTGGAGAAGGCGGATTTGGTTCTGTATTTGAGGGGACGCTAAGAGATGGCACGAAAGTTGCAGTGAAGCGGTTAGATGGTGTCGGGCAAGGGAAAAAGGAGTTCTTGGCTGAGGTCGAAACAATTGGTAGCATTCATCACATCTATCTGGTGCGGTTGATTGGGTTTTGTGCTGAGAAATCATACAGGCTTTTGGTTTATGAGTATGTGCAATGGATCGCTTGATAAGTGGATCTTCTACAAAGATCATGAAAATGCTCTTGATTGGCAGACAAGGCGCAGGATTATAACTGATATAGCCAAGGGATTGTCCTATCTCCATGAAGAATGCCGGCAAAAGATTGTGCATTTAGACATTAAGCCGCAAAATATACTCCTAGATCAAGAGTTCAATGCCAAAGTTTCTGATTTTGGGTTATCTAAGCTAATTGATCGGAATCAGACTCAGGTAATAACGAGAATGAGAGGAACACCTGGTTATTTAGCCCCGGAATGGCTAACATCACTGATTACAGAGAAAGCTGATGTGTATAGTTTCGGTGTTGTGGTAATGGAAATTGTATGCGGAAGAAAGAATTTGGACTATGCCCTGCCAGAAGAATGTTTCCATTTAATTAGCCTTTTGCAAGATAAGGTCAAAGAAAATAGATTATCAGATGTAATCGACAGTCACAGTACAGATATGCAGCAAAATGTGACTGAAATTGTCGAGATAATGAAACTTGCAATGTGGTGTTTACAGAGCGACAGCAATAAGAGACCTTCTATGTCAGCAGTGGTGAAAGTTTTAGAAGGTTCGATAAATGTCGCGTCTGACATAGACTATGAATTCTCTGCTCCAGCTCCTTTTGTGTCTCAAAATGCAAATAATGATGCAACACCTTCACCTTCGACATGGATTTTGTCGGGACCAAGATGAAAGTGTAATAATATTCACTTAGGTACTCTCCTTCATTTTCTTTTGTTCTGTAAACCTTGAAGAGCATGAAGTCTTTTTCATTCAGTTGTCTGTATTTATCAAAAATATTGCAATACAAGCTCTCGTTTCATGCTTTTGTTTGTGGATTATTGTGGTTTTATGTTTCCTCAAGGGGGAGAGAGTATGTATATTTGATGTCCTAATTGTTTGGTTTCAAGAAATCAATTTGATCTTAATGATGGACATGAATTTAGCAGTGCACACATTTTGCCACAGATGTAGCACTCAGAATATTCCGAACATGTGCCTGTAAGTGTACTTCTACTGGGGGTAGGAAGGGAGAAAAACTAAATAAGACAAACTTAAAAAATTAATTATCGGTTCCTTATGATATAACTCAATAATAAATTTTGATATTTGATCTTAGTCCCTCACAAATTACTATTTTGATTTCAACACTTCATTGAAATGTTTTCGTGCTTATTTTCCATCTTTATCCTGAATTTTACGGTCGTACTCTGCACTAACCTAATCCAGATGGATATTGAACAGAACGAAATTGTTGAAGAAGGCTATGTTGATCAAGGGGGGAAAAAGCCTAAAATCTCTTTTGGGTCTTAGAAAAATGTCTATTCATAGAATCACAATTACTCTTGCACTATGTGTGTGATATTATAAAGTTCATTCCATGACGCAGCAAATCCGCACTCAAACTATATGAACATATAATGCCTCCAATTCTTGATTTATAGATAGTTAATGTAGCTTTATTGAGAGACAAACAAGAGATCAGAAATATAGGTCTGACGTGAGTACATAGTGATTGTATCAAACTAAAAAGCCTACAATATATATATATATATATATATATAGTTTCAGTTAACTGAACTGATAGACAATCAGAGTTCAAATATATAGAGGTCTGAAATGAGTGATTGTATCTCATTTCGTGATCATAAAAGTTCATACAAGTATGAAAACAAACATATGAAATAACATCAGGAATAAATATTACCTGCTAGTAAATATCAACTTTCATCTTGGTCCGGATAAAAGCCATGCTGATGGTGGAGCTGAAGCACCCAAATTATCGGCATTCTCTTGCTCTTGGTGAGGCAGAAAAGTAAAATTGTACTCGATATTGGCCTCCACATTTTGCGAGCCCTCTAAAACCTTCACCACTGTCGACATTTTAGGCCTTCTAGTACTGTCAATTTGCAAACACCACATTGCCAGTCTCATCATCTAGAGCAGTGTTTTAAAAAACCCGTTTTATAACCCGTTATAACTCGTTATATAACATAACGCTGACCAATCGTTATGTAACAGGTCTAAAAAACACAATGTTTGATAACTATGGTTATT
>JAXCLS010006250.1:26797-36957 GCA_035584285.1 Agave angustifolia | reverse complement strand
ATAAAAAATGAACATGAGACTCTATGAGCTAGACCTCACAATTCTAAAATCGATTTGTATTAAAGAAAAAGTACTTATATTATATGAGTTTCATTGGTGAAACTCATCGAGTTAATACCATCCATCTTTTTCTTTTACTTTTTTACTTTTTTTTTTTTTTAGTTAAAAGGATTGGGATTGACTGATGTTATAGTGCTTTTAATATCACATTTTTTTTAAAATATCATCATCTTTATTTTAATGTTATAGTTTAATTTTATACGAGGATTGTTTGATTTATAGTTTATTGAAGTCATCAATATGCAGCTTTTGGACAACTTGTATGTATCTAGATCACAGCAAAAAGACTATAACCATTGAATGTTATCTAGTCTTGAGGTTTTTTTTTTTTTTTTTTTTTTGAAATTTGACTTGTTAATGGACTTTATATGACAATATTAATGGAATATTTAATGTTTTTTTTGGATGATTATATATTCGATAAGGACATATGTGATGCATATTTATTTAATTTTCTTTTTTTCATACTCTCAAATTTCGAATCAATTATAATCCCTTTTCTGTTATAAACAAAGGCAATCACTTTCTCCTCCGTGGCTCAGATTTAATCATAGATGAAGAATGATAAAGTGAAACGAAACTAACTTAAATTCTTCATCTGTTCATGTGAAATTAAAGCTTTTCAGGCAACACCAATCATCAGCTCGTGGGTTCTTGGACACCAAGTTCAGCATTATTGAGACCCCTGCAAAAGGACACATCACTGCTCTCTCACTCGGTCCCCAGTTCTTGGCCAAGATCTACAGCCATTGCTCATCAGAGGTATGCCAACTGAAGCACAAAGTCACCCTAAAATTTTAGGTTTTTAGGTCAAAATGGTTAGCTCAATTAAACGCGAATAATGTTTAGGACAATAGGTCCATTAGTTTGATGGCAGTGTTCAACGTGCTCGGAATCCATATGATTCAAAAGGGAAAATTCTCAATGAAGTCTGGGGTCAAATCATATTTGAACAGCTAACCATCTTTTCTTTTAATCCATACAATAGTTATTACTTTTTAATTACTCAAGTGGATTTGAGGCACTAAATCCCCACAAATAAATCTATAGCTCTCAGTGTTTTGATGTGCTTTTGTGTTCATATAACAACAGGATCTCATGTTGGCCAGCGCACTAGTGAGACCAGCATCCATGTTTAAAGAAGATCTAGAGAGCCTGCCGGCCTTCTCTGAGGACCGATACGGTTCTGTGCCCAGTTTCTACATTGTGTGTCGCGAGGACGAGCAGGTGCCGGAAGAACACCAACGGTGGATGACCAAGAACCGCCCGGTGAGAGAAGTTATGGAGATTGAGGCGGCGGGGCATATGGTGATGCTGGCGAGGCCGGAGGAGCTGTGCCGATCTCTTCTCCGCATTGTTAATGCCACATAGCTTTAATCACTCCAATGCAATTTGGGCAAATTTCTACATGTTTTTGTTCTCAGAACTGGATAAAAAATCGATATGTTTTGTTTCTTAAATATTTTTCTTTATTTTCATTCATTGCTCTTCTGTGCATACTAGATTTCTGCACAAGTGCAATTTACTTCAAACAAAATTGTGAAGTATTTTGATATAGTTTTAATTTATTGATTGATACTAATAAATTAATTCTGAAAGTTACTTTTAGATACTTTTTTTTCAATGCAACATCATTGCCCGACTCTATCATGAGTAGGGGCGGTCTCACATACAATCCAGAATAAAAATAATAAAAAATGCAGTAGTTCTGATGTTTGTAATGTACCTTTCCAGAGTTTATCCAATAAGAGGTGGCGCATTTCTTGTTGTGAAGAGGCGACTTGTGTTTCCCTCGGAGATTGGCGTCGTTTCCTCTATATTCCCAACACTGGCTCTTTGTGTCGTTAGCAGGCGTTTCTCATATTTCCCAGTTGTGAAAGCAGCATTTTTGATTCCTTCCTGGACTCTCCTCGCTCTATTCCCACTACTCATATCTCAGTTTAGCCTTATCTCATATAAACCACTCAAGTACTTCATAACTAAAAAACATGTATAAATTCTAACCTAACATATATAAGTACTAGAGGAAAAGGGGTAGTGGTAGTAACGGCAATGACAACAGCGGTGGCACAGCAAGGACAGTGATAAAGATCATATAAGTGTCAAGTGAGGTGAGCTTTCATGAACCATTAGTCGAGTCTAATTGCTTTCGTAAGCAACAAAATTGAAATGTTGTGTAATACACCTTGCATCTTCAGTACATAAAATTCTCTCACCCACCGTAGATGGAGATATTCAAACCTCCCAAACCATTGCTCCATTTTATTCAGAGAATAGATCGAGTTTTAGCTCTGATGAGTTCACTTTAACATCTTAAAAATAGTGAATTCTCTCTCTCTCTCTCTCATGTGATTTTTCTCAAATTGGGTTTTCACTTAAAAATCTGTGTTTTTGCGTTATCGTTTTTACTCTCTTAGTCTTTGTTACAAATTGAAGTGTAGATAAATTCCTTCTGGGAACTTACCTCTACAATTTTTGGGGCTATCATTGAGAGATGAGTCCCTACGCTCAAGATTACTCTCCCTTCGACCTTCCTCAAAAAAGCCTCTTCCAGAACGGTTATAGCCCCGCGTAAGTAAGTTATCAACGGCACGACCTCCAAAGGCAGGGCTAAAGCAACTACCAGAGGCATGGCCTCCAAGCTAATCAGCAATCAATCGCTCGCCAAGGGCACTGCCTCCATCTCGTCAAAGGAGCTGTCCGTCAGCTCCCACCCTTCTTAACAGCGAGAAAGCCAGCTATTTCAAATGTTCTACGAGATGCATGAGCAGATGAAGGAACATCGATTGCAGTCAGATCGTGAGCGAGAGCAAATGACGCTCGAATGTGACAACATTCTCCGCGAACAAGAAAAATTGAATTTGCTCAACCAGCAGCTCTAGACTCAGGTCGCCGCCCTCCAGAACAACTATGTGCATACAGAAGGTGACACCGAGAGCAGAAGGGCCCAAAATATCCACGTCAAGTTCACGCCCTCGACGAGCTAATCTAGAAACCAATCATGGAGGCCAAGCTGCCTCAGCACCTGATCTCGACCACCTGCCTCCATGACTCCCCGCTTTCTAAGAACATCCAAGAGTGTGAGCTTTCGAGAAAGTTCTCGACTCCCACCTTCGATAGCTACACCGGAGCGAGTGATCCAATTCAACACATGTGCCTTACCTTCCCTTCAAGTGTGAGGAGAGTGGCGTCAGAGTGGTTCCACTCTCTACCACCTAACTCTCTCCACAATTTCTCGGAGGTCACCGGGGTCTTCCTCACACAATACGCCACTCGCCAAGAAGCCAAGAGGAGTAGTCACCACCTCCTCTCCATCTAGATGAGGCCAGGAGACAACCTCAATTACTACATCAATTTCTTTTAGAGCTAGCTCACCAAGGTCTCCAACTGTGGTGAGAAGGTATTGGCACTTGTATTCATCAGTGGGCTGCAACTTACACACCCTCTATACATGCACCTCCTGAACCACTACATCACTAAGATAAACGAAGCCCTTTCCCGAGCGCAACCTTATATCCAGTTATAAGAGGCAATAAAGATTTCCTTCAATCACTCCACAAACCCAAGCGATGACGGAACAAAGTCGAAGTCCGCTCGTGAACCTCCCGACCATGCTCCAGACCAACCTCAAGGGTAGCCTTCATACAAGAAATATGCTTTCTCTATGCTCCCACCAAATCTGATTCAGAGCTACAGGACAAAAGAACACTTCATTCCGTTGAGGTTCCTAATCAACAAAGTATTTAACAACTTTAAAGATCAACCGTGGGTCAGACGGCCAAAGCCGATCCAACTCAATCCTTCACTGCTAGGTCGGAGGAGTACTGCTCTGACCAGGACTGCGAAGGGAACCAAATCATCCATTGTTAGGCCCTCTGAAGATACTTGAAAGAGCTCATCCAGCAAGGCTTCCTCAAGAAGCACATGCTCACCTCCGAGGTGATTTCTTGGCAACCAAACACCCAACCTCCCTGGGAGCAAAGTGTCATCGCACAGTACAAGACGATTGACTGACTTCCTGACTTCTATAGAAACAATGTACACCCTTTCAAATATTTTCTTAATGTATTGCATTTATTAGAATAAATTACTATTCTATGATTTACATTTTGCAGAACAACCATTCATCCATACACCCCGATGATGGGATGTGCCCCCACTCAGAGGCAACCAAGAAACCCCCCGACGGTGGGATGTGCCCCTACTCGGAGGCGGTTTCGACGTTCATCCGACCATGCGCCCCGATGATGGGATGTGCCCCACTCGGAGGCAACAAAGAAAAACCAATTGATGATGGGATATGCTCCCACTCGGAGGCGATTCTGACGTCCATCTATCCACAGCCCCGATGATGGGGTTCCCCCCACTCGAAGGCGGACAAGTGATTCTTTGTTGATGGAATGTTCCCCCACTTGGAGATTGCGTCTATACACCAGATGGGATGTGCCTCCACGTGAAAATGTTTACGCAAACATGCCTACGGGCCTTTCTCGGCAGTCCTATAGGAGCTGAAACTCTCTGTTGTGAGATTTTCCCCACTTGGAGCCCCACTTTGTTGCAGAGATGTGGCCCTCTCAGAGTGCTCGATCTTTTGTTGATGAGATGTGCCCCACTCAGAGGATCGTGTCTGTACACACCTAGATGGGATACGCCCCCACGTGAAAGTGTTAACACAGACATACCTACGGGCCTTTCTCGGAAGTCCTACCGAAGCGAAAACCTTCCATTGTGGGATTTTTCCCACTCAGAGTCTCGCTCTGCTGCAGGGATGTGCCCTCTCTCAGAGTGCTCAATCTTCACTGATAGGATGTGCCCCAACTCGGAGGATCACGTCGACATCTAGACGGTATGTGCCCCCGCGTGGAAGTGTTAATGAAAAAATGCCTATGTTTCTTTCTCGGTGGTCCTGGGGAGCCGAAATCCTCTATTGTGAGATTTTCCCCATTCAAAATCCCCCACTTTGTTGTAAGGATGTCCCCTTCTCAGAGCCCCTATCTATTCCGTTGATGGGATGTGCCCCCACTTGGACAGACAAGCCTACGGGCTCTCTTCATCTGAACCTATGGATGAATGAACCCCTGATAGTTTTCCTCTACCGGATCCCTTCCATATTTCGATAAAGGAATGTGCCCTAACTCGGGAGATAACTACGTTGATAAGATATCCCCTGCACGAGAGGACAACTCTGCTATTAGGCTTGCTGCCACGTTGGAGGTACTGAATCGTTGATCGGATAGGAGCCCCTAATCTGGGACAGACACATCCAACCTGTTGTTGGGATTTCTCCCACCTCAGACCAATTTTTTCTTGTATCGCTAGACTATGGCTATGTACGAGTCAGGTATATTTATGAGGTTTCCTTGTTTGGATTATTGCCTCGACATATCGATCTCGTATGGTCATATGTCCAATAGTTCACCTGAGGACGTGATGCTGCAGGTATAACTTTCCGACAATGAGGACCTCAGGTATGATTAAAGTTCGAAAATGGTTGATCTGTCTGGAGGCAATTCAAGTTGTATCTGCTCGGGCAATGGTGTCGTGAGACATAAGGTTTATCTTTGAGGGTTTTCTTATTTGGATTATCCTCTCGATGTACTAATCTCATGAATCCGTAAACTAAGCTCATACAACTAGATTTTTCCACATTACATCTAAGGCTTAATTCATCCATCTCAATATATGATTGTATGCGCATCCTAACTACCACCTGCAGCCTATTTGTCTCGAGAGTAAGATTTCCTCCACTCAGGGGGGGCAGAACTCTGATTCTCCGCAGATGGGATGTGCTCCCACTCGGAGAATTGTGTCTGTACACTCCTAGATAGGACATGCCCCGTGTGGAAGAGTTAACGCAGATTTGCCTACGGGCTTTTTTCAGCTTACTTGCAGGATTTTACCTGCTCGGAGACCAGACTCTGTTGTAGGATTTCCCTCTCTCAGAAGTTCGACATCACAATTCCTTGACGGAATGTGCCCCCGCTCGAAAACAAACGTGAATCCAACTCCATTCCATGGATTTCCTCTTCTCGAAGCCTTAATCCGTAGCTGGGATTTCCCCCACTTGGAGAAAAGACTTATAGGACAATAATTTGGAAACTACACGCTAAATCAGTCCCAGACATCTTGGAGTCAAAATAATTCTTTTCGAGTAGACATCCAATTCCAAAACAAATACAACAAAACCAGGCAGGATCTAGACACACGCTTCCATTCCAGAATATCACTGCTTTTACATCCATTCAAATACATACTCGATTACATCTAACAAGAGTGACATGTGGTCTATCACATATTTGTGTTTGGTTTTTTTTTATTTTAAAAAATGCAGATAATCCAATATTGGATCCTGATACGAAAGCGAACAAAGATGCCCCGATCAGGAGGCGCTTCACGTCGGCACAATCCTACTATTCACGCCTCCTTCCATGGACCCCGAGGGAAGCCTAGGGAGATTCCTTCACAAAAGAAAGGAGATTTCTCAAGTGAAGGACCATCTCCTCCCTTCTAATCAGAACACGCCTTAAGCCAGCCAGACGATCTCATCCCAGATGTGCAAGAACATGATGATATCGCATCACAGACCCTTCATCCCGAACAAGTGGCCAGGAGCCTCAAAAGCATGGATACTTCTACATCCCAGGTTATCCACCCATGCTTCCATGCCAGGTCTTACCTTAAGAAAAGAGTCTCCTAGTGCGAGGACCGCGGGATTCAGCATAGAATGAAGACTGCAAGACGTGAGCAACGATGATGGAATCAAGATTAACCGTCACAGCCACCCAAGAAAATTCTCACACCAACCATACCCACCACCAAAGTAAGATATGTTCAAGCAAATAAGGTCAGAGCTTGAACCCGATCTATCTACTCTGGCGGTGGGGCCTTGTCACGAAATCGGAGTTACAAGCAAGGTCATTATAAAAACTGAAGTAACGAGACGAACGCCAATGCGACAATCTTCCATACCCGTCATCTCTATCCTCTCCCTCTCTTTGTTCCATCCGATGAATAAAGAGAGCGACATTACAATCTATCAGAACAAAAAAATGGGGGAAAGAGTTCTTGAGAAAATAGGCCTCTTACTTCCAGGGTCCTCCCTATTTATAGATGCAAAAGCTGAGCCACTTTGAATTCAAACCTCAACCACATCTAAAGAATCCTTCTGTATCTCGAATTTTTTGACATGTTAGATCAGCCAAATGCGATCCGTTCCTGCCAAACGATCTTATCCACTATAAAGTCAAGATTTTGGTCATTAATTTGCCGGCTATCTTCACCAGTTTTCAAAGAGGGCTTAGAACGCGAAGAGATATTTTGAAAAATCTATACAACATACAAGCGATGCCTCAACTGCAAGAGTTCGAAGGCTAAATCAGTTTGCTCTACTCTTTTATCTTAAAGTCTGTAGAAAGAGGAAGCGAAGGGGGCATCTATAGTAGTCAATTTCTGACCTACACTACGATCAGGACACATGTGTCTCTCCTCATCAGAACCTTCTAAAGGCGAACGACAAGATAAGCCATCCAAACACCTCTCTACAAAGCATCATCCAACTATTCGCGTGATCGTTACTTCTTCCGAGGGATCAACTGCCCCAAGGACACTTCTCCTTACGAGAACATCACCACTCCAAGATCAGTTCTTTTATCCCGAGCAACGTAACTGTTGTAACCAACTCCATTAATTTCCGCCTATATTTATGAAGTCTATTATGTTGCTAGATCATCTCATATTTTAAATGAGGCAACGAGTACTACTCCAGTGCAGACTGTTATAGAAAGTAGCAGAAATCGCTCCTGCCATCAAGACAGAATCTCAGCCGTTACTAAAGAATCACAACATGCAAACCATGTAGTTATTGAAATTTGCATGATTTGCACTACTAATGAAGGCTCTCAGTTATATATATGCTGGGAGATGGACAAGATGAAAGAAGGAAAGGAAGAGGAGAAAAAGACAAGAAAAAAATAAAAGAAAAGAGATCCACAACCAGAAATCCTCAAAGCTAAGACTTCTCTTCCAATACAAAGAAGAGACATCCTCAAACCGTTATTCCTTTATTCAGAGATTAGATCAGAGTTTTAGCTCTGCTAAGTTCACTGTACCCTCTTGAAAATAGTGAATTCCCTCCCTCCTTCCCGTGGTTTTACCTTATTGGGTTACCACGTAAAAATTTATCTTTGTGTTGTCTCTTTTACTCTTCTAGTCCTTGTTACAAATTGAAGTGTAAATAAATTACCCAGGGAATTTATCCCTACAACAGGCAGACTTAAAAAAATTTTAAATAATTAAAATAAGACTCTTTAACTGTTTTAAAATACTATTTATTATAATTACTTTGAAATATAATTATTTATTAATTTTAAAATATAATTATTTAAAATTATTTTTTCTTGCTTTTTGAGATGCAAAATTACTAATTGTTTGGTCAATTTCCCAACCCCGAAGCGTGGCGACAGTGGCACACCCGAGAATACCACGAGGGAACGATCACCATTCGATCGTCGACCGTGTGCCTCTGCCATCCAACTTCAGAGCGAGCATCCATGAGCTCGGGTCCAACCCCGAGTCGGCAGCCTCGACATCACCTCAGGTCAAGCGCTCAAGAGCTCGTGTCCAACCCGACTCGGCGGCCCCGACGTTACCTCTCAAGCCACCGACGAGTCTGATTCCCCCTTAATAGTGTTGCGAAATTGATATACTCTGATACCAATTATTGTGACTCCCAGGATCGATGTTAGCGAAACTTAACAATATAAACAGTACTTGCAAAAGGAAAGCTTGATGTAAAGCAAATTAGCAATACCTAGACAAAAGAGTAATAAAGAAAGAACACAATAATCTTGATCAATCCTTTTAGGAATTGATCTCCTTGATCTAGAAGGATTCTAAACCTTTTAATCTTTAGAAACAAACCTTCATTGAATAGGAATTAAATCATATTCATACTCCTCCTGAAAAGAAAACTCGCAATCGCCTGAAAAGGAAACTGCTTCATCTTAATTTGCTTCTTCTGCTTCAAGCCATCGTCTTCTCCAACTCAATTGGTTTTTCTTAAACCATTATCTCTTCTTGAAAAATAAGGTAAAATCCTAACAGATCATTCACTTTCATCTCCCTTTCCCTATAGATCTTAAATTGTGATGGATTGATTAGAAGTTAAAGTGTTATTATAATATTCTGTTAACAAATTACTACAAATGTGTGCTTATGTATAGGATTAAGGCTATGAATGTGTACATATGTATAGGATTAAGCCGGTGCTTCAAAATAAATAGGAGAAATATACTGTGCTTTTCTGTTATTTGTGATTAAATCCAGCGTCAAAGGGCATTTCTTCTTCCTCGTGTGGAAATAAGCAGCATATCCAGTACCTAAACCTACTAACAGTAAGTATTAAATGACATTATTCAATATTTCATCTACCTGGAAATTCTTCCAAAATTTTAAATTCGTTCCTTTTGGTTGAAGAACGTGGATGATTTGCTCCCCTCATCGAATGGGAGTAAATTATTTAAGTACATTGGCTGCATGTCTGGAACCTGTGACCACCTGTATGTCAAAAAAAATGCTGTAGCAAATTTTCAAGTTCCTTCTTGCAACTTCAATTGACTCCTCGTCGGTCTGTTAATGGTTACTTGCAGGAGTCAATGGAGATTTTGACACACATATCTATGTGCAATTTCAGGCGGAGAAGATCAACTATCTATTCCTTTTGTATTGTGAACTCGCTGCTTCTAAATCGGCATTTGCAGGGGTTACAATGGTGGTGTAGGTTGCATGAGGAAATACCATAAATGAAAGCAGAAAACATTTTGACTTTAGAAGAGGAATCTGGATTGTAGGTAGACTAGCTTGTAAGATAAAGGTCACAGATAAAATTGAAGTTTCAAAAATCTTCAAAGAATTTTGCTTCTACAGATAGAAAGGGTGTGAATTATCCATCTTATTGATTCAAGAAAGACTATTATTAGATCCCCGGAGAAGGATGAAGACGTCAAATGGCTTCATGTATAAGAAAGGAAGGATTGGTTTGAACAGATCCGGACTAATAGCGATGAGCAACAACCCTGTCAGGAGCCAAGAAGGAGAGGATT
>JAXCLS010006138.1:20027-30144 GCA_035584285.1 Agave angustifolia | reverse complement strand
AATCGCATTCACAAATCACATGTGAAGAGAAGCTGGGAACATTACAATCCATTGTTGTAGTGGATCTGTGCAAGGACTTGTGTTTTCAAGCAACTTGATAAAACCAAATGCTGACGAAGTTTTCTACCTTGAAGCATTTAGGAATATTGGTGGGTGAGAGAAATTGGTATAAATTTACATGTAAACTAAGTCTTAAATTGAAGGGAGTAAATGCAGCTCAGAAACTCCTTAAGTCAAGCTTTCTGATGAATATCTTGTCCATTTTGATGCTGGCTTTGTCTCTGTATGGTTTAGTGGTTTGTACCTTTTAGTTTTAGAGCATCTCTCTTCCATCCCAAAGACTGTAAGGGAGTACTAAGTGATGAACATCTAATAATAAAATTATCTTTCTAAAGTCTTATTACTCTTCTCGGTGTTTCATCCTTTTATTACTAAATTGGCCAATGTGACTTGTTGATGTTACAATGTTGTGAAGCTGGTCTGTCCCTGTGCAAGGGACTAACTGGAAGAGTAAACCTTTTTTTTGAAGATAAGCTTAAATCTGTAACCAGTTTGCTCTTTGCCAAGTATTTTTATGTTACTTTAATGTACACGCCTTCTTACATTGTTAATTGTGTTAAAGATTGGTCCATTACGTTGCCTACATACAGACTTATAGTCTGGGCTATAAGGTCAGAAGTTTGAAGCGTGTGTATGTGACCATAGTTTTACTTTTTTTTTGAAAGACTTCATGAAGTGTCAACCACGTGAATTCTGAGTGACTTCCACCTCTAATTTCCCAGATTTACTAGCTTCAGGAGTTACTTCTAATGAAGTCCTTGCATCCTTCTATCCTTCCATTCCTTTAGTCGCTAGTACAATGTTGAAGTTGTGCACCACCTCTGAATTATCAACTATTATGGTGTTAATCTCTTCTTAAAGTTAATCTTCGATTAGGATTATCTGAGCACACTCACTGACATTTTAGTGTATTAATAACATAAAATATTGATGATTTTTAACATTTTAGTTTCTTGGTGAAATTTATCAATCACTTAAATTCTTTAATTATTTTTTCATACCTAAAAGTTCACGAGTATGAGTTATTCCCAAGTTACTAGAGTTTATTTTCATAGTAATCACTAATCAACTTTTAGTATTGTTACTTCCTAGTTAATTAAAGTGCTGCTTAAATTCTTTATGAAAGATGTCAAATAGACAAGTTGGTTGTGCCAGACAAAGCACAATCACTTGGTGGTCTAAGATTATATTTAGTTTAATATGTTTTTAGCTCTATATATCAAGGGAAACTTCCTTTTTAGGTTACTAGAAAGATAGTATTCTGCTTTTTGTTTGTACAGTAGCTGCTGAAAAAGGTGGAACTATTAGAAGTTCCAGAGAGATATTTTAACTTTGTTTGCAAATGCAAACAAAGGTCTGGTGGTAGAACCGTTTAGGTGCACTTTGAATGGCTGGGAACGCAGTGACCAGACAGATTGGAAAATGGCAGTCCCAATCCGGGTCCTCGGTTATATCTTGCTCCAGATCAAACAGGCTAATTGCATCCAGTTTAGCTGTCGTGCATCTTGCTCATTAAATTTAAGTTGGAGAAGGAAATGAGTTTAACAACCTGATCTTAGATTCTTACATTTTATAGACATGAAAGAAGGATAGAGGAGCATCAGCCTGACCAACAACTCCTTTAGCTTTTTTTTTTTTTTCCCTCCTGACCATCTTTTAGACTCTTTGACACTTAATAATTTTGCAAGGTTGGAATGGTGAGGTTGGGCCGGCATTTGGCTGTAACATCTGCAAATGTGCAACTTCTATGATGTGTGCACTCCTTTCTATGAGCAGTCACTGCCAAAATTTTATAATTTCTTTGTGCAATCTTTTGTAAATAATCACTGTTCCTCGCTCTGAGTTTAAAATTTAGTCCCCCTCTGCTTGACTGTAATTTTTCATTTCCTTTTTTTTTTTTAAATTCTCAGTAAAGTCGTGAAGTCGTCAATAAGTTTCAGTCTTTTCCTAAAAGAAAGGAAAGAAAAGAGTATATAAGTGAGCAATTTCTTCATCTATGGATTATATTTCAGTTTCTTTTGGATTATGAGACTCCACACCTTCTGTAGAATAACCATACCTTCTGATCAATGGCTATCTGACTTGCGACAAAAGACCCTTTTAGTTCTCCTTTCCATTCTAAAATCAAAGCAGAATCTTGATGAATATTTTGTACGCATACTCTTCCCCCTAAGGCAAGTGAATGTTTTGCTGTTTGGAGAATGGTAAAGTTTTAAAGCAATAGAGACCACCCAGACTGAGATAGGGAGACAAGACAATGATAATGTCTAGTTCAACTCACTGGTGTAAGAAAGGATTATGAATCAAGTGGGTTTTTATCAGTAATTAGAATTCTCTTCAAAATACAAATAAAATAAAATAAAATAAAAGTCAGTTGTTATAATATTCATATGACATCACAGAAAGGGATTTTTTTTTTTTCCTGGCTACCATAACCAAATTTCTAATGCTTAATCTACTTAGTTTAGTCTTTTTATGATACGTGTGTAGTTCCAGCATTCTTTAAGTTAGTTTTCACATTGAAGTTCATTAACTGAGAATTCACATTTTGTGGTATTCATTGTTTCCTGTCAAACTCGTGCAGGGTAGATTTGAAATACTTTGCTTGTCTGGCTCTTACCTGATGACAGATGAAGGTGGATCTCGGAGTCGAAGCGGGGGTCTTAGCATATCCCTTTCAAGTCCCGATGGTCGGGTGATTGGTGGTGGTGTTGGTGGGTTGTTAATAGCTGCAACTCCTGTTCAGGTATATTAGTCCCTCATATACTTATCTTTTGAAGTCAGTAAGATGATTAGGGGTCGAAGCCCTGATGCAAATGATTCTGTTTTGGTGCATTCGCTGCCCTGGATTATTGATGCGCACTTGAAAGTTTCAGAAAATATCTTGCAGGTTATTGTGGGGAGTTTTCTTTATGGTGGCTCGAAAGTGAAGAACAAATCGAAAGTCGACCAGGATTCACCAGCTAATGAACACGAGCTTCCAATGGGGGACAAACAGAGCACAGCGATCAATACGATGCCCAATCAGACCATTCTGACTCCTTTGATGGGAGGATGGCCAGGATCGAGGCAGATGGATATGAGGAATGCCCTCGATATTGACTTGACTCGCGGGTGACTTTGCTTGGGGGAAATTTGTAATGAAGGTGGATTGATGTATATTTGGTACCGTTAGGCACTGGAGACCTCGGGGAGGAGGCTTGTGTCTCTAGGGTTTCATGGAGCTCACACGATCACATTTTGTACTAACTTATTTTTTTTAGCAAGAAACAAGCCGTTGGATCGTGACTCTTGTGGATACATTAGCATATTGGGTCTGTTGTCGAATCTAGCTTTATTTGTGACATCTGTAGCTATTTTATGAAAAGAGAATGTTAGTAACTTAGTTCTGACAGCCCTTTATCCAGTGTTTCTGTATCAAGTCATGATTATTGGACTGGGAATTCCTCTGGGAACTTAGATTTTATATCAACTTGCAGGCTTCCTCTTGAACCATTGTTGGTTGTTATTTTCCAGTGGTCACGAGTAGTGTGATTTTATTTGTTCTGATGTACTTCTCCAATGCTTTTTTTAGCTGTTTCTTGAAAGTTTACATCGAATAATAGAACACAGGCATGAGCTTGTAAGCACGAAGAGAGACTCTACAGATCTTCTCTACAAGCAGGGATTCATCGATGAATCCACTGCAATAGATTTCTCTGAACAAACGGTTCATGCTGAATTTATTCAGCAGCAGTATCTACATTCATTAAGAGTACAGATTATTCAGGCTACACGAAAGAACAACAGCGTGTGACCAAACGAGCTTTGTGGTGGCTGGATATGGGCATTGCATTCAGGAGAGACCAAGCAGCTTCTTGATATCGTTCCGCAAATTAACATCCAAATCGCACATTGAATCTCTCTGGTTAAAGTACTCAATTGCAATTGAGCGTTTGCTAAGTTTGACAGGTTTACTTCACAACTTAATGCGTGATGTCCTTGAAGCATAGTAATCCACGACATGGCCGCCCTCATCGTGTTCCACTTGATGCTGTCACCGGCTCTGCAGCACTTCAGGAACTTGTATACAGGGACCAGCATTATCCACATCCACCTCAACCTGCACAGAAATTATGAGACAAGAAAATCTGTTTTCAGCAAAAGGGTTCTCTGCTTCACAGAGCAGAGTCACGACCTTGCAAACTTTAGGCCAATCAATAAGCTACGGTCTGTTGTGTTTGATGATACTTCAACCTTTATGACCATGGAGTCTGGAGCTTGTGAAACAGATGGAATTAAAAAGTTGATGTATACTTTTGTCATAGGGAAAATCTAAAACAATAACTTCGTAGTTTTGGCACAGTAGCAGAGAGTTCGTGATAGACTATTATGAATGATGGGCTTAATGCAACTCATTTTGTTTCGAGCAAAACTGACAGCCTGAATTTGAAATTAAACCACTTTTAGTACCTTGTCAAATATGGAAAACTCGGCTTTCGAGCGAGTGCAGGCAAATTCCAGAATCTCATCATTGCTTCCAGGCTCTTCCTCTTCAAACTGATTGCAATGGAAAGTCAGTATCTCGAGACCTGCATTGCCCGAAACTTATGTTAAAAGAAAATATTAGATAATGAAATTAACAGAATCAGATCATCAAGAAATAATTTCTAATATAATCTGTAATATTGTCACCCACATTTTTGGCTTCCAGAACATTTAATCCTTCCTTTCTCTCTCCCCTAACCTCTCTCTTTCTCTCTCTTGTAACCCCTCATTCTGTATTCTTTTTATAAAATTGGGGCCAAGGCCTTACCGTTTCCTCAAAAAAAAAGAGGAAGAGGTATTCACGTAACAAAAGAGTGGAAAAGAGGATTGCGAGAGGGGAATGGGTTCTGAGTGAGGGAGACGGGAGGGTTTTCGATTGGGTTTAAGGAGGGAGAGAGAGGAGAGGATAGATATAGTATTTCACCGTTGATGAATTGAGAGGGTAGACGGGTTTGGAAGAGGAAGAAGAAGACATATTCAGATCTCTTGTGTTAAACAGGGGAGATATTCATCCCTACACAGCGAAAATTTAACCCCACCCAAAAGAATTCATGGCAGATGGAAGGAAGCACGCAAAAACATATTATTAGGTTTTTTTCCCCTCTATGCAACCTAAATTTGAGACGAGTCTTATGCATTTACCCCCAACAAAACATAGCAGACGTAATAAAAGCCAACCATTATATGCATCGCCAAACTTATTTCCGCAAATAAAATCTCAAACACTAGTCTGCATGGCATTCCAATTAGATAACCAAGATGTACCTTGGGAAGGGACTATTTTCTTACTAGATCTTTTTCTCTTGGCCACCAAGCAGAGTGTTCAGACTCTTGGTTTTGTGTAACCTTAACTTTTATTGCTTCTATCCTCTGATAATTTGTTTCATTGGGACTTTTAGTCATTTATTGCCTAGTGCTCTGGGTCTTAGTTACAAAATTTATTGAGTAATGCATGTTACTAAACAATTTATATAATGTAATCATTTTCCTCATCAATTTTTTTGTTCAAAGAGTGTTTACTGATTTATAATTCCCCTCTAATTTCTTATATTGTTTTTATGTTTATTTTTGTTTTCAGGATGATACTGCATTTGAGAAGCAAAGTTCCCTTTTTGCTTTGGCGGTTTCAGATATTGTTTTGATAAATATGTGAGTGAATCATCTTATAATAGTCCTTATCTTCTTTGTTATGTAAATTTAAACACAAGATACCATATGACATTCTGATTCCAGTAGAGTATCCCTGTACTATCCTTCATGGTTAAATGTGATCTATCTAGGTGGTGCCACGACATTGGTCGGGAGCAGGCTGCTAACAAGCCACTTCTAAAGACTGTCTTTCAGGTACTTTTCCTCTTCAATTAATTTTCTTTTCCTTTTCCCTTTCTCCCAAAAAAGAACGTGCAACCTTGAGATTTCTATGCAGTACATGTACTTCCTTTCATACAGGTCATGATGCGTTTATTCAGTCCTCGCAAGACAACATTACTGTTTGTTATTCGTGACAAAACAAAGGTTGTGTCTGCAGATTATTCTTCCTGATCTCTATATTTAAGATATCTGATAACTACTTTAAATAATTTCTTCTGTTTTAAAATGTGTCTAATGTTTGTTGTGTGTTTCTGTTTATTGCTAACCTCCATGTAGACCCCGTTGGAACATTTAGAGCCAGTCTTAAGAGAAGACATTCAGAAGGCATGTCACACACACACACACACACACACACACACACACACACACTCACTAATATATATTATTAATCATCTTATTCTCTTTTATCTATGGTGTTTTCATTGCCATCTTCTTTGCAGATATGGGATAATGTTGCTAAGCCTGAGGCTCATAAAGATACTCCGATCAGTGAATTTTTTAATGTAAGTCATTATGCACTGATAGGAATTTTTATTTTCTGACACATATTTATTTATTTATTTATTTATGCGAAGGTGGAAGTCACGGCTTTGCCTAGTTATGAAGAAAAAGAAGAGCAATTTAGAGAGCAGGTATGTGTGGCGCATAATCTTTGAATCCTATGCTATCTATATGTTTCTTGATCTTACCTCATGTTTTAGGCATAAAGCATGCAATTTTCTTAAGATGTCATGGGCTTTCACATGTTAGATAATTTTATGGTGGCATTTCTATTAACAGCTAAATTTCTTTTCCTTTTTATATCTTAGGCAGTTTCAGTGACACTGATTTTTTTTTTCCCCTCTTATGCAGGTTAAAGAACTAAGGCAGCGGTTTCACCATTCAATTGCTCCAGGAGGTCTTGCTGGTGATAGAAGAGGTGTGGTTCCCGCTTCAGGGTTTTCATTTAGTGCACAAGAAATTTGGAAAGTAATTCGAGAAAATAAAGACCTCGACCTTCCTGCTCATAAGGTATCTATTTACTATGCTACTTCTTGAGCAGATAGTATATGTCTTGCCGTTTGCTCTTAGATTTTACTTATTTTTTGCTGCTTTCTAGGTAATGGTTGCTACAGTACGGTGCGAAGAGATTGCCAACGAGAAGCTGAGTCGTTTGACCTCCGATGAGGTAATCAAACATTAACTTTTACTACTATGTTTGCTTATACTGAGAAATTTGTAAAGTTTAACAGTTTAAATCAAATTTATAATAGGATTGGCTGGAGTTGGAGGAGACTGTTCAATCTGGTCCATTGTCTGGATTTGGTAAAAAACTGGGCTCGATCCTGGATACTTATCTGTCAGAGTAAGCATAGCACAAACTGTGCTCCATCCTGGATACTTACCTGGATGCTATGTGCTCCATACCTTCTTTATTTGCCATCCTTCTTTTTTGGACTCTTGTTTTGTTAAAACTTAATACATTGGCTTTCTAAGTAAAATCACCTCTTCAGAGTATTCTGTCCTGTTTTGGGAACTTAATACATTGGGTTTCTTAGCTTTGCCCTCGTCTATTTTTTTTTTTTTTACATTCCTATCTACCTTTATTCATTCTTTTTAAGATTTGCACAAACTCTTGACATGAATTGAGTCTCGATGATATAAGTTCTAAACCCATACAGAAAAGAAAGGGAAAAACACATGTTTGTCAGGATCGTAAGGTACAATTTGATTAATATCAACAACAATGGCCACAAGAATGATAAAGCCTTTATCCTAATTCTTTGAAGTTAGCTAGATTTGGAAGTCTTGTGCTTGAGCTTATATAATTTCACACTCTCTTATACTAGTATGCACATTTAGCTATCTACACAAACTTCTATTGTTCACCATAGCTTGACGATTCACTTCTAATCATTTATCTGGATTGTTATCTGGATCATGTTCATGTTCCATTACTTCTCATTGCTCTTTGTAGAGGAGACTTTAAGTGTCAGAGCCTGGAATTGTAAATCTCACTATTTTTTTTTATTCCATTCGAAGTTACATGCTACCATACTCAATATATTCTGGGATGCAATGCAGCACAGTTTGAGAGAAAATTTGTTGATCATGTGGGTTTTACCTCCAACATGGCATGGTGGAAGATTATCATCACTGAAGGAGTACTCAGAGATTATTTTTTAATTTTATTTCTATGGGATATTTGGTTTATACTAAATAATGAGGCTACTTTCAATAACCCACCAATTGAGAATTGATTCCAAGTGAATTTCAACTTCCATCTTCGACTCAAATCAGTACTTGACTTGCGTGAGTAGTCTAATCTCCTACTTGAAATTATGAACTTATCTCCATTGCATACTTATAGATTTAATACTAAGGGAAAACACGGGCAAACGGCACATCTACAATGAAGAATGCAACACAGGCACCAAAGTAATATACACCTAAATATCCCTATGAAAGATTTAGCATGATATTCCATGGCGAAGTATAGTAAGTTTGCACGTGAGTGATGACCTTGGTAATGGTAGCAATATCAAATTTATGCTTAGGATCCATCCTCAAGATGATCTCACAAGTGTGGATCATCAATCAAGCAAATTTATGCTTAGGATCCGTCATCAAGACCAGGAGAATCAAGCAAGAACATGTTAAGTGAAAGCCCTAAATAATTCTATAGTGCCAGTAGAGGAGAACCACCACCCCCCCTCCCTCCCTCCCTCCCTCAAGGGGTTCAATTTGGAAAATCAAATTGTGTCTTGTGCCCTATTTGGAACAGACCAACTCAAACAAACATACCCATTTAAATGGGAATCTTTAGTCTGGGGCAGCATGCATGGAATTTGCTACTATGCCATCCCCATGTTGTAACCATGCACGTGGTGCTGAGTTAGTATGAAGTGGTACTGTGAAGATAATAACTTTGCAGTCTTGACCTTGTATGGTGACATCAGTTTAAGTTCTTTGTTTTGTCTTCTAGACTAGAGGAATTTGGAAAACCGCCACTTTGTTTCACGAGCTTTTAACTGCGTGATCAATGAGGTAGGCCTGCCTATCTCTATAGACCATGAGGCAGGGGCCTCCTCTCCATCATTACTTGAACCTGGATCACGTTATTGAGGGTTGACATACGGTTGACAGTCAATCATAGAATGTCAAGAATTCATCAAGCGGATCAAAGGTGTGTTCCATATCCCGCTTCAATTTGATAGGTAAAGACTGATATTTTAATGAAAATAGGAAATACGTTGTAAATTCTTTTGGGAACCTCTAACATGTTGTGGGTCATAAATAATGCCTGAAAGTTTTGTACTCAGTGCTTGACTGGATCAGAACTCAAATACAAACAATGGAGGGCCAGTGCAGTTCATTGTTAACCGGCGTAGTTTCATCCATGCATTGGAGGATTCATGTCTTTAATGATACAACTTATTGTTTTCCTTGAGCTTCAAAAACCTCTATGTTTCAACTTTCAATTATAGTGAAGTTAATCCAAATAGTCTCTTTCTGTTCCACGGGCTCATAATTTATCTTTGAAGTGCACTAAATTTCTTGCATTTTGTAATAGTTTTATTTGACACAATTGACTATGATTGTTCAAGGAACCTATAAACAATTAAATTTTAGACAGTACCACATCACTTCTAAATTAGCACAAGGTGCTAACTATATTATTGCTATTGTATAATGCTATTGCATACTAGTCAGCTTTAGTGGTAGCTAGTTCAGTTTTGAATTTTCATTGGGTTAATAATATATGAGGGTGGCATGTGTCTTAATGTACAGAAGAGGTATGACCAAGCATAAAAACAATCCTATTACTGGAATAATAGACAAATCATATTACGCTTCTCTTAAGAAATATTATTTCCTGCTATATAAAAATTAAAACTAAATCACACTTCTTAGGAAATATTTCAAACTTATGCCGCCAGTCAAAAGTTCTCCATGGATCTTGACAGCTCCTTTTCTATATTCCATGTAATTTCTGTCCATGAAAAATAATACATGAGGCAATTGAGTTATTTTGATTTAAATTGGTTAGTTATTTGTTTACTTTATAGGTATGATGCAGAAGCTATCTACTTTGATGAAAGTGTTAGGACTGCAAAACGGCAACAATTGGAAACAAAAGCTTTGCATGTAAGATGATGCTTCTGATTCTCTTGTCTTT
>JAXCLS010006094.1:9438-19635 GCA_035584285.1 Agave angustifolia | reverse complement strand
GTGTAATTAAGGAAGGCAACTAAAAGGTGGTTCTGTAATTAAAAAATATTCTATTGAACGGAAAACTTTCCACCTGATATTCACCGACCTGGTCAATTAGATCGGTACAGTGAAGTTATCAGATCTATTCCTAAATCTAACAGAAACAACCATCCACGCCAGGATCCAAGTAGAATCTAAAAAAAGGGGAAAAAGAGATGCTTAGGAGGAAGCTTGAGAAGAAGAGGAAAATAGAGAAACTAAAGTTTGATAATGAAAGGAAAAAAAATGCCTTTTAACCCCCCGATAAGATCATCATTCTAATACCTCCGTTGGTGCTTTTTCCCCTCCCAAAAACCACCTTATACCCATATTTTGTGTGTTCCACCCCTCACTCGTGTATTTGAGTGAGCTAGTTTATTTAGGTGAGATAAATTTTTCTGCCCTCCTCTTATGTTCTTTCTCTTCTTCCTTAAGCTTCAAATTAAAAAACCAAATTTTCCTCTCCTGCTTCATATCTTGCTTTAAAAAAAAAAGAACACGTCCTTTCTTCATATCTCCTTCTTTTTCTATCATCTTCTCTCTATCTTAGATCTAAAAATCCTATGTTCTTATAAACCCAAAGATCTAAAAAAAATCTATCAGAATCTCATCCTTTCTCTTCTTCTAAATTGTTTCTCTCTTAGATATGAAAAGCTAAACTCAAAAAAATCATATTTTTTCTTTTTTCTCCATCTCTTAATAAAAAAACCCAACGCTCTAAAAAAACTCATTTTTCTTCATCTTTCAAATCTGAGAAGCTAAACCTAAAAAACCACTTTCTCTCTCTTTTTCTCCATCAATAAACTTTAAAAAAATATCAAATATTTAAAAAAATATCTTCATTTTCTCCTTCTTTCTTCTCTTTATCTTCTCCACCTCTTTTCTCTTTGTTTCATTGTGAATCATGTCACACAACCATGGGCTCTTGGTCGTTAGATTATAGTTTCTTTATTAAGCACATTGAATGTTTTTTCTTGCAAGGAAAATCTTAATTTTTTCATTATGCATGGTTTGATGAGAGATTGAAGTTTTCTTGAAAAACCACCTTTTATAATATTTGAAGTATTGAATATTTTCATGAAATTGCTTCTCTTTAAAGAAAGGGAGAAAGATGAATGTCTCGCTTTGTGCAAACTGTTTGCTTTCTTTAATAAATTTTCAACTAGTGTCTGTGTAAACTGTTTGCTTTCTTTTACACTAAGTTATCTATCTTTTCTTATTAACAGTTTTTTCATCTTAATTTTACATCGCTTGAGTTTATTTTTAAATATTTATGTTTATATGTAAACTATTTATCTTTGTCATTGTTCAATCTTACCTTTAAAATATCTACATTTACTTGTAAACTATCTAGTTTTATGTCTAAAATAATTATATTTACACGTAAATATTTGTATTTATTTTAAATTGCCTACCTTTAAGTTTAGTCTGTTTAGCTTTTAAATTAGTCTATTTACCTTTCTTTTGAAATTCTCTAGTTTTTATTTCAATACATCCATCCTTTTTTCAATATTTCCATCTTTGATGTAAAACTATTCAATTTTTAGTTTAATATGTCTACATTTCAAACAAAAATGTCCATATTATATTTCAATATATTTAGCTTTGCTATAAAATTTTGTTCACCTTTAAGTTCAATATGCTTACCTTTCGTATATCATTGTTCACATTTTTAGTCCAATATGTCTAACTTACGTATAGCATTGTTTATTTTTTAGTCTAGTATTTTTACATAAAATTGTCCACCTTTTACTTGAATATATCTATCTTTGCTATAAAATTGTCCATTTTTAGGTTAAGCATGTCTACCTTGCATAGAAAATTGTCCACATTTTAGTTTAATATATCTATTTTTGCTATAAAATTGTCCACTTTTAATTTTAGCATGTCTACCTTTCATACAAAATTGTTCTCATTTTTAGTCCAATATGCCTAGATTTTGTATAAAAATGTGCACCTTTCATATAAAATTATCCACCTTTATAGTCAAATAAATTAATTTTTAGTATAAAATTGTCCACCTTTAATTTATTTCAGATTGTCTATCTTTCATATAAAATTGTCTACCTTTGTCTTTTATATGAAGTTGTCTACATTTCTTAACCAAGTATATTTACTTTTTATGATGAATTTTCTACCTTATAAATCAACATATCTATCTTTTTTATATAAGTGGTTTACTTTTTAGTCCAATATGTCTACCTTTCGTAAAATATTTTACTTTATAGTTCGATATATTTATAATTCTCAAATTAGTGAAGAACACTTTTTTAGGAGCAATGTTACTATAAAAGAATTTAGAAAGTTAAATGTATAAGAAAAAAATTTTAATAGCCTAAAAGGGAAAAAAAACACCCTAACACACCGGAAAAAAGCTAAATAGAAAATCTCTTATTTTTATTTTACTGACTAAATATTATACAAGAAAAAAGTAGACATTTCCTCATAAAAAAAGCATATATATGATCTAAGACCTAGAATACCAGCATTAAATGCTATCGAAATCTCAAATCTGACAAATTTACATTATTCACGGGGTTTTATTTAAAGAAAATCCTACAAGACAACTACAGGAGGAAAACTTTGATTTGCAGATGGATAATTTCTGAGCATGACCCTTTTTCTACACGTCCGTTGCATTTAATGTGCCTCACATATTCCTGCTAACATCAGTAGGTTTTGACCCATTTCAAAGGGTCATTGTAGGAATTACGAAAATACTTCTTACCCTGTATTTTGGGGATAAGGTTCTAAGCACATGTAGAACTTAGTTAAGAGAGTTTTTGGAAACGGAAAAAACAACAAGGGGTAGGAAGCAAGGGGATCTTTTCTTGGGGGGTCAAAAATAATTTTCCTCATTATTTTTCAAAGATAATTGATGTCTACATGCACACAATCATCTAGAAAGAGATAGAGAGACAGATCTATGGGATGAGAGAGAGATTTTCTTTAAGAAAAAATAAAAAAATTAAAAGAACAAGAAAAGAGGATTCTTCCTACTCTAAATTCTCAGTGCTTTGCGAGAGGAGAAGAGAATTCGGTTAGAATTCTGTGAGTGAAGTTGTAAGCCCATGCGCGAAGAAAAAGAGAAGAAAAAGAAAGTCTGAGAATTCTTAAAATTATAAAGGGGAAGAAAAGAAAAATGGGACGTGCCTTTCCCATGATCTTGGGGGCCAGACTCAAAATGATTTGGAGAACTATTTGCAGTCCGGAAGCAAAAGCTTGTCTGCGCCATTTAGCATATTCTTTTAGGTATAGTTGTAGGTCGAGACTATTTTTTTTCCCCTATAATTGGGGTTTTCTCATAAAAATATTGTCGCCCGCACTTCGGCTGTTGAGTTGCATTAAATATCTTCGAATAGGCAGCAATAATCCGATAAATAATGTGGATTGTTACTTGTTAGTATATAAATTGTTATATAATTAGACACACAGAAAATTATCGAGTCGGTCAGCCATGTGTCTCTTTCCTGCCCCTTTCGCCCCACCAAGTGTGACAATTCGTATCCAGTTATTGCGGCCAGGGCCGGAACCATATGTTGGCTGGGCCGGGCTACACCCCGCTCCATTTTTGATAGACCTTTACCTAATGTTTTCGCTAATTGGGATTCATCAAGAATCTTGTACAAAAATCCTTCATTCTCCATAGTTAGATTGAATTCAAAAGACAAACTGCTTGAACTATCCAAAGGAGCTCCCAAAGTTTCGTGCACCGTGCACAACACCCACACAGTGAGAAAAACAGCAATAACAAATAAAGATGGATTTATTTTAAGATTATTCAAACAAAAACATTATTTTCTTGCACCACGTCATTTTTTTTAGGATGTTACTGTTCCTTTGTGCTTTCTCGGTTTGAGCAAACCAATTTCTCGTCTTCTGTTGAAGTCATGAATCCAGTTTTGTTGGTTGAAATGATAGTAACTCATTGTTCATGGGGATTGATAAGTTTGCGCATCAGTTTCCGATTCCGACTCGAGTTCCATGGTTTCCTGTTTCCTAATATTTTCCCACAATCACAGTCCTACTCCAACTAGAAATCCTTCTCCTTTTAGGAAACAAATAAACAATAGCGCCTATTTAAAACGGGATTCACTGTGAATGAAAAACTCACTCTCTCACTGTCTCTCTCTCTCTGAGTGTGTCTATTCCCCAAACCAAAAGAAATCCAATATGAACTGCTCTCGCCAGTCAAGAATCACCGGACCGATGCCGCAGGGCTCACGGCACCACCGTGTCTTCATCGGGAACAGACCGTACAATGCGACCGAGGAGCAGCTGATCGATATCTGCGAAATAGCGGGACCGGTCGTGTCGTTCAGGTTGGTACTCGACAGGGAAACTGGGAAACCGAAAGGCTACGGGTTTTGTGAGTACTTGGATGAAGAAACTGCTCTGAGTGCTCGTCGCAATCTCCAGGGTCATTGGATAAATGGGCGTCAGCTAAGAATTGACTTTGCTGAAAAAGATAAGAGCAGAGAAGTACAAGATCATCCTGCAGCTTCAAATTTAGGGAATATTGATCCTTCGACTCAATACCTGGCTAAAATGTCAAGAGAGCAGCTGAATGAAATAATAACTGAAATGAATGCTCTTGTTGCGCAAAACCACCCATTGGCCCAGCAGCTGCTGCAGAGATGTCCACATTTACCACAGGCTCTTTCTCGAGCGCAGACGAGGCTCGATATGGTGGCGCCGCAGATGATGCAGGTGTCATCTTCGAGTCCAGTCACAAAGCGTGCACTTGAAACAACAAGTGAAGGATCAGAAGAGATGAATCATCGTTCAAAGCGACAGAAACTGGAACAACATTCTGAGAAACAGACGACTCCGTTTTTAGCAGAAGTGGAATCAGCTCTTCTTCAGCAAGTGATGAGTCTAACACCTGAGCGAATAAGTTCATTGCCTCTAGAGGAGCAGCAGCAAGTCCTTCATCTCCAGGCGCAGATGCTAGTGAATTAAGTAAAATTAATTTGTAGCTGTACACAGATTTCTTCTAGTTTATGTCCCATTATTGTTGAACAGAAGGAAATAAACGCTTTCTTTAAGAAAATAAAACTCGACACATCTTATTATTACTTCACTGCTTTAGTTGTCAAGGAAACAGTGATTTGCTCTAAAAGTGGGCTTTACTTTAAGGATTGGCTTTTATCTCAAAGCGGTCAATGTGCAATGTAATAGTGAAAACTAGTTTTAATAATGAATGTCTCATGGTTTAAATTATAAAGGAAAAAAGAAAAAAGAAAGAAAAAATGGTCAAGGCCAAAATAGGATGGCAAAATCCGTCTACTTGGTTGAAAAATTGAGGTTGAATGTTGAGAGCCATTCTATGGGATTTTTAATTTACTGAAAATTTGCCTTTTCTATTATTATGATGATGCCTTTGGTACTTACCTAAAATTATACCAAATTAAACAAGAAAGGGAAAAATGATGGTTAATTCTTATTTCAAACATCTGGGATCTTACATCATACATCTGCTTATAGCGCGATCTTACATCTGGGATCTCCCACCCAATGTCACCCTTCTACCGATGAGTCATGCCGTAGTGGCTATATAACTATTCTTGATTATGCAGAAACGAGCTGAAGCTGGAAGATGAAGCAATTATTCTTCCTTTTTGTTCTCCTTTCTTTTCTTTCTTTTTTTTTTTCCTTTTTTCTCCCCAAAAGTATGGAGGTGGACACGGTACTTTTGAAATAACATAGTTTGGTGAGAAGTTTTGAGAATAGAACTGAGGATTTGGCACTCTTCACTTCAATCCACGGTGAGTATGGATAAAATAAAAAGGAATCGAAGTATGAAAAGAGGTGGGGCATTGAAAATTTCTTATATGGTCCTTTTCATGGATAAAAGAGGGGGCCATTTCAATAGTTTTCAAGTCAATATACAAACACTGAGAACTGAAGCAAGACATCGTACAAGTATCAGTCAAAACAAGAGATGGTCAGAGCCGAGGCAAACTTGCAAATTTTGACTCAAAAATAAGTCATTGGCAGAACATCCACTTTAGTTTTCAAGTTAAAATAAAATCTTCCTTCTGTATTTTGCCAGTCTAAGTATTGAACTTGGATGAAGGATTGGATGACCTAGTCGAAAGGGCTTTTCATTGACAAGAAAGGCTCTTTCCTAGAAATTGACGCAAAAACAGTCACTGGTGAAATCAACTTTGAAAATGGTAGCCAAATTGATTAGAACCAAAATGGCAGGGAAAAAAAAACACCATATACAGAGGCTTGAAGAGTTAGCAGCAATTTGTCAGTAAGGATAGGAACCATCTGAGACAGATGCTTCTACTAGTATTAGAGAGCTTGTTTATTTACTTTCTTATTTTTGTACTAATTTTTTTCTCCTGCAAAATGTTAAATAATTCTATTTTTATAACCACAGTTATGATTTCAGAAATCTACCATCAGTTAACCCAACAGCTTGGGTACTAGACATTATCATGTCGTTTCATCATCATTTGCCACTACATCCTTCAGTCTATGGTTGAAACTAACGCATTTATTAGATTCTAAAGATGAAGTTGGAGCTTTGGAATTACGCTTGCTTGCAATGGGAGAGGTAACATACGCATGTATAGAAGAGTTTTCACTCATAAAGAGTTGAATGGGGGAGTTACAATTCTTATTTATTCAAAACATATAATTATGTATTGACCATTCAAAAAATATAAATTGTTGGAAAGAAAGTTCAAAATTGTAGGAAAGAAAAATTACCAATGAACACCCAGATGGGTCAATCATACATTTTTGTTCACGAAATTGGAAAAGCTCCAACCTCAAACCATCAAGTTCTGCCATGCTACACAACCAAATCCAAACTTCATGTAATTTGATTTTTCACCTGTCAAAGATCATTGGCACTGAAGTGTGACAATAAAGGAAAAGGAAAAAAAATTCTAAGCCTTGAAAATTTGAACGAGTGATCTCCCATTTAAGGGATCAAACTTTTACAACAAGAGCTATCCTCCATTGGTTAAATCTCTTAAAGATGTCTCAGTATAATGTTGCGTGTTTGTGTGTACACATAAAATTCAACATTTCTAATCACTAGCTTCAGCTTGTTAACCCCTTTCAGAGCAGATTGGTTTGGTTTCAGGTTTAGATTTTAGTTTAGGGCTCCAACTCATAAAAGATCTCATATTATATTTCCCAAACACTCAAATGAATGCACTGTCAAGCATCAAACTGAGCCACAATGTTGTTCTGTGTGTTGTTACACAAAATAACTTTACTTGCAGAGAAAAGGAGAAATATAACTGAAAACATTTTTATGCATTGTTGTGCAGAACTCATTTTTCTCACTCACAAAAGAGGAAAAAAAATAAACCAAGCAGAGCTTATTAATGATTAAATAACAGTAAAATAATTTACTAGAAATAACCAAAAGTAAGAATAAAACCCAATTAGACCATACAACAGCAAAAGAAGATGAAATTGTACCTGCTTGTCTCATTAGTCCTCACAGAAATCATGAGTGGTGATTTGGCTGTTTGTTCACCAAAATCACATGAAGAACAATCATAGAACTTTAGAGCCGTGGATATTCCACAATATCACGTGAAGAGCAATTATGAAATTCTCTCATTTGCAATACTTCATTAACTTTAAGAAAAACATGAATAGTGAGCAGAAGGAGAACCATAAGCCCCAAAATGTTAACATGCAGCTAACGTGACATAATTTTAGTTAATAGATACAATGCACAATCTGAATCTGAAATTTGACATATGGCTTGTATCTCTTATAGTTTACCATTACCAAGTAAGAGTTACACTAAGTTCTTTGTGCATATGTGGTTCTTCAATGGGAGTTGAGAGAAGTATTTGATGATATCAAGTCCAGAAGTTGGAAGTGTGGCATATAAGTTGCAGAAAAGCATGCACCAATTCTATAAACAGTGACAGATCCAGCAAAATTTTGCATTCAGATCAATAATGATACGAGTTTTACCTATAATCCTTAAACAGTAAAAGATCTATTTAATAGCCAACAATCTGGTTTTTTTTAACTGGATATATACAGAGATTCATTTCCAAGATAAGCACTTGGCTTGATTTTCTTTCATGAACAGTTTGAAATGTTATGGTAAGGCTTATGCAACTACAAATTGAATTGATTTCTCAGAGAAAAACAACAAATTGTATTGCTGATGCACAGATTGAGATAGTGATTTCACTCAATGAGAAAAGGCTAATATTATTCTATAGCAATGAACGGAATTTAAGACATCGAACAATTACATATACAAAATAAAAGAAATTTGACTAGCAACCAAAAAAAGTAGCAGTATAAAACAACAATAAGGAAATGCTTGATGCACAAACTGAACATAATATCTATTTGATGTGAGCTATCCTCTGATTCTCAATGTATATCCAATCTTTTACTTTACTTGAAGCAAAATCAAACATACACCAAGATGAGCACAATGAAGAAGTGTATGTAATATGTATCCTTAAATATGCATTTTTTTTTATTAATGAATGATTCTATGTGTACAATTTCAATGTTGGATCTAATTATTCACAATATTGATCATCAGGAGGAATGCCAGCCTGATGAAACTAATGGCTACATTTTCCTTCACTGAACCGACATCGGCAACGAGTTCTACCTCCCCTGTAACCAGGCTTTGCCGAGCTGCTTCTCCAGCGTATCACCGAAGCATTTAGCTCTGACAAGGCAGTAATGCGTGCAGAACCCCGCAGACGATCTTACGCGGCACGTGTTGAGAATGTAGCACGGGGCGGCGCAATCCATTCCCCGGCCCTGCACGACCAGTCCCCATGTCCTGCTGCAACCTCCTTCATTGTTGCCGGTTGCTGCTTCGTCTTCCTCATTGTCGAGTTCTTCGACGAGGATGACGCCATCGGGCACGCTACTGCTCTTGCCCCATCTCTTCTTGACGAGAGGCCAGCTCTCCGGCGACGCTGGCTCTGTTTCCAGCCTCAGCACTGATGGACCCTCGGAGAAGATTTGTACCAAGAATGGAGCTTCTCCGATATTCCTCACAATCTACAGAGGAAAAAGAATCAAACTTTAGAAAGGGGTTTTTATCAGAATTGATCGTTGAAGGGGAACGAAAGTGTTTTTTCTTTAATTTTCTATGAAACTAATCGATCATACCTCCCCAATGGAGTCCCTGATCCACTGATCGAGCTTCTCGGCAGTGACAGAATCCTCTCTCTTCTCTTCTTCCTCTGACTTCATGAAATCAAACACCGCCGCCGCCGCGGCCACGGCAGATTGGTGACAATACAAAGAAGAATACGAATCAGAAACGGAGGCGGCGGAGGAAATCGATGCAACAGCTTCTGTTCTCAGTCTCTGCATCCTCGTCCTCCCCTTCACCATCATCACAATCCCCAAAGAACGAGGAGAAATCGCATCTCGATTTTGGAAAGAACTCGATTTCGGCCCGACGAACACATTGCCGGTCGATACCGCCGCCATGTCTGTCGCTGGATCAATCAATGTGCTCTCCGAACTCTTTTCTTGAGATTGAGAGAGAAGTTAGAGAGAGAGAGAGAGGCAATGGATTTGATGCCCAACTCGTCACTCTCTCTCTCTCTCCCCTTCTTCTTGTTATCAATCGATGATTTTCTGTTCAATGTTGATTGCGCTGAACAAGAATCTTACACGGAATCGGCAAAAGGAAAGAAAGTGCGAAGCTAACATCAACAGCAAAAAACACGCCTCTGTCTGACGTCGGCAACATGAGTTATTATCGGATCGGCGTTGGGGCTGCGGGCCCGCTGCTGGTTGTCTCACGTGAGGAACGCGTGCGGATGAGAGAGGAGCACGTTGTTCGCGTGGGGATCGCCCGCGTGGGGTGTGTGCCAGGATGGGCCGTGTCAGAGCTCGGAGGAGGAGACGGGTGTGATTCACGCCACCTCGTTTCAAATTAAAATCGTTGGGGGACCTAACTAAATCTGAATCCGACCCGTGAGCGTTTGGTTCTTGTTTCGAGGCTGAGATCCGGTAGCTAGATCTTGGATCGGGTTTTTCAGAGACCAGTGCTCTCTTACCCGCCTAGAGCTACTTGTTTATCTCTTGGGTATTGTAGTGGTCAAATCCTGATCACCCTCCAGGATCAAGTCACGTGTCTCGCCGCATCAAGAAAGTCATGAGTACATGCCAACGACTCGCCACACCGAGCGCCACATT
>JAXCLS010006089.1:74540-85936 GCA_035584285.1 Agave angustifolia | reverse complement strand
AATATAACAGACAAAAGTGAGTCTTTGGGAGATCGAAAAGTGGAAGGTGACCATAGAGAAGTTGAAAAAAAAAAAAGAACAAAAAAAAAAGAAACTCAAATTAGGCATATATTCATATAAGAATTCCAAATATGAAATCAGTTCTAGAAAGAGTGCAAGTAGAGAATTTTCCTTCCTTTTGGGTTACAAGTAACAGTTACTAGACACTACCTGAAAGAAGGCCGTGCTTTCCTCAATTTCCTCAAGAACTTCATTACTTAACTGGTCTATCACTTTGTATTTTTCAGGTTCTATTGCTCTTAAACTAACTGACATTGAAGGCCGATCCTGGAAATTTGAATATATAACATAAAAGATAATCACCTAATTCTACCAATAATCTTAAATGTACAGATTATATTCAAATTTACCGCAGGTCCAATATAACTCCACATTTTGGTAGAAGCAGCTTCAAGCTGATCAGAACCTAAATAGCCTTTATTCTTGAGGTTAGCAATTGCACCTTCCAGGCCAGAACCAAAATATTTTTCATCATAGTGCGTACATAATGGAAGTTCGAGAGCAGCACAGGCAAGATGTTGTTATAACACCTACAGAAATGCAGAAATATAAAGTTAAATATCCATGTTGAATTTAAATTTCATCAAGTACATTCAAGCATGTATAATTTAATGTATGTATTCATGTATGTGAACATGTATATATCAGTATATATGTTTGAGTATATCACACAAGAACCGTTAACCTATAACTTTGCTTGAACTTGAGACAGAGTGCCATAGAAACCTTCTGGTTTTGACCATCAACTTGGCAATGCTCAATTGGCCTCTTGAAGAGCTTATCTGGAAATTTCATGAAATACTGATCCAAGGGCCCTTCAAATGCAACATAAATAGCCAATGATGGCCTTGATCTTCTTCCAGATCTACCAGCTTGCTGCCACAAGCTATTCAAGGAAACAATCATTATCTCGCAAGAACTAGGAAAACTGAAAACATGACAGAAATGAAACATACACGGATTGAGTTTCCTACCTGGCAACAGTACCAGGAAAACCAAGATGCAAAGTGGCATCAATATGTCCTACATCAATCCCAAGTTCAAGTGCATTCGTAGCAGCAACACCCAGGAGTGTTCCCCCAAAAAACTGTTTTTCTATCCTTCTTCTATCCTGCTCCAAAATTCATTACAAAAAATTAGAAATGCATAGTGACTATGAAATGATTTCACCAAAATAGTAGCAAAAGAAACGCTCTCAGTGGCTGTTACTACAACACTGTTACAAATTATCATGTTGAAAATTGTTCCCTGCATTTATATTTATCCACTATGACAATATATTTTGCAGATAATGGTATTTTTCACAATGTACTGTGATGGGTTAAATCTTACTGCAGTTATTCTTTTTGTCCATAAAAGCTGACATTTGATCTGTGTTGCTGTGCATGTTCGCAGGTCACAACCACATTTTCATGGAGAGTACCTCAAGTGATGATGAGGAGTCGCTTAGAGATAACAATGTGGATCTCAACGATGACAACTTAGAGCACCACATGACATTGGATGTCAGCAGTCATTTGGCCGAGGCAGACAGCATTTTCTCCTCTCATCAGCAAACCTCAGAAAACTCTGAACCATTTGTTGGTATGGAATTTGAATCTGAAGAGGCTGCAAAGCTGTTTTATATGGCATATGCCAGTCGCATAGGATTCTCAGTGCGTATTAGCAAGTCACGACGTTCAAGAAATGATGAGTCCATTATTATGCGGCGCTTTGTATGTTCTAAGGAGGGATTCCATATGAAGAAAGAAAATTTTGATGATGGTAAGAAAAAGAGAAGGCGGGCGACTATAAGAGAAGGCTGCAATGCTATGATCGAGGTTATTCAAAAATACTATGGCAGGTGGGTTGTTACTAAGCTTGTGACGGAGCACAATCATATTGTCGCAGCACCTAGTAGGGTGCGTTATATTGCACCTGAAGAATATGCTGGCATGGAGCCATTCCTGGGCATGGAGTTCCCAACTCATGAAGCTGCGCAGACATTCTATTATGCATATGCTAGCCGAGTTGGCTTTGATGTCCGTATTAGGCTCTCCCGCCGTTCAACACGTGATGAGTCCTTTGTTATGCGACGGTTTGTATGCACTAAGGAGGGTTATACTCCATTTGAAGAAAATTGTGATGAAAGCAAGAAAAAAAGGAACCGGACTCCCACTAGGGAAGGTTGCAAGGCAATGTTTGAGGTCATGAAAAAAGATTATGGTAGGTGGATTGTTTCTAAGCTTGTCATGGAGCATACTCATGACCTGGCTGTTGCACCAAGCAAGGTGCATTATATTCAATCCCAGAGTGAAGTAGTTGTTCTTGCAAACAGTGGTACTGTTAATCGTGAGAAATCAGCGGCTCCTGCTAATTCAAAGCTACAGAATGTAGAAACATTTGGAGGCTTTAGCAATTCTCCCTTAATGGACCAGGACCCTAGAATAGAGGCAAGAGATCCTCGACAAACTGCTTATGGATTGGAGGACTCCCAGAATCTACTGGAATACTTCAAAAGGAAGCAAGCTGAACACCCTACATTCTTCTATGCATTTCAAGTTGACAAGAACAATTGTCTGACACATGCCTTTTGGGCAGATGGAAAAGCTAAGATGTCTTACTATTGCTTTGGTGATGCAGTGACATTTGACACATCTTACAAGGAGAACAAAAACATGATACCGTTTGTCATGTTCACTGGTGTGAATCATCACTTGCAGTCTGTTATTTTTGGATGTGGCTTGCTGACAGATGACTCAGAGGCGTCATTTGTTTGGCTGCTTCAGAACTGGTACATGGCTATGTGTGAGCGCCTTCCGGCTTCCATAGTTACTGATAATCATGAGGCTGTGTGTGCAGCAGTTTCCAAAGTCTTTCCAAACACTCACCACCGGCTGAGCAAGTGGCATATCTTAAACAAATTAAAGGAAAAGTTGTCCAACTTTTATATCGCACGTCCTACTTTTGAAGGGGACTTGATGAAGTGTATTGATGAGTCCGAAACACCTGAAATATTCGAGGTAAGGTGGAAGTCTCTTCTTGAGAAATATGACCTGAATGAGAGCTCATGGCTGCTGTTGTTATACAACATCCGTGAAAAGTGGGTTCCAGTGTACCACAAGCATATATTCACTGCAGAAATCTCTGCCACTCAAAGGCCAGAAAGCTTGATAAATTTCTTTGAGAAGTATTTCAATACAAAGACAACTCTTCCTGTCTTTGCTTCTCTCTTGGAACATGCACTGGCAGGCTGGCATGATCGGGAAAGCTTAGAAGATCTGGCTACATCATTTACCAGACCAATTTTGAAGACTCCGTCAAACATGTTAAAGCAAGTTTCAGAGATCTATACCCGGACAGTATTTGATATATTCCAGGAGGAGTTTGTTGAATCGTTGGGTTACTATGTTGATAAAGTCGAGGATGGTGTGGTTACCAAGTATAATGTTGCTAAAGATGAAGATGTTGAAACCGCATGCACTGTAATGCATGATTCATCAGAAAAGAGAACTAGTTGCAGTTGCTGCAAGCTTGAGACTTCTGGCATATTGTGTAGGCATATATTGAGAGTTTTTTTAACGGTCGACATGCGTCAACTCCCTGATTATTACATTTTGAAAAGGTGGACGAAAGATGCCAAGAATGTTTGTTAGGACAAATTAATATGGTATAAAACTCCAATACAATGCCATTTATTATCTGTGCCTTTTCTATCTTTTTTCTTTTTCTTCTTCTTTTTGGGGGTGTGGGTGGCTCGGCGATAGGTGTGGGGACTCACATCTATGAAGGCTTATACACCACAAGGGATGTAGCTCTCACAGAGGTTGTTGGTGCAGAAGAAAAAGGATTCTTACAATGGATCAGCCATTTGTTTTGTCAGTGTCATCCAATCATTAAAATGGTATATATACATACTGCTGCAGATTGATTCTTACATATCCATGTATACTCTGTTATTTGACTTTGAACCATGAGCATGGGGCATCTTTTAACTTACTAGTTTAGATCATATTGCTAGTGTATATAAGATGTGTAATTGGTTCATTCTGTGCTGGATTTGTAGAGTTTTACTAAAATTTACTTAAGAAAAATGAAAATAGGATGCTGGAGATGAACCCATGTTGTCCTACATGTGATATTGTTGAGGTTTTCCAAGTCATTCTGTGTTTTTATCAGTCAAGATGTTCTTTATATACTGGTTAATTGTCTACATGTGCATGATTTGCCTATCAATTTTTCCTGTACATCTTTTTCCTGATACTCATTTATTTCATTCAAACAACACTATGTTGAAGCTCCTTGCTATTATCAAATGATGTTACAAGCATGACTAGTAAACCTTGCCCATTTCAGTTGAGCCTGGTATGTCCGTGCTTGTACTTCCAAAATCAGGATCAAATATTTGACAATGCTTTTTATTTGTCTTAGAAGATATTGTTGGGGGCAAGTTATTATTTTGCATGAGGATTCCTTGGCCTTCCTATATAATTTTTGTCTAGAATCTGTAGATATTATTTTATATTTTGATGGCCTATTTTCAATTTGTGGTGTTTTATCATAGATTGCTAGGTAATCATGTCTTTTCTGTTTCAATGATCAAACAGTCGGAAGTGTACAATTTGGGGGAGTTCTGATGAAGCTTTGATGCAAACTGCTCTTGCCATCTTGGAAAAATGATTCGGCGTGCATTACATAAAGTCTATATCTTAGAACTATTTCCCTTTTATTTTTGGTATTACTGCCCTTTGCTGATGAAGTAGCTTGCACATAACTGAACATCAGGTTACTGGAGATATGCCAATCAAAGGAAATCCATAAGGCCATTAGGATTCCTCTGTCTTAGGGAAAACATAGATTTTACCTTTTGTGCCTTCTTTTATGCAGTAAGAGAGTATATTAGGGATGATCATTCAGATTCACTGTCAAGTAATTTATTTGTGTCCTTTCTACAAATTGGTTCTTGGGACCTGGCAAATTTTGTTCTTCACTATTGTATGTCATTTCTTTGTTGAGATTAACACACCTTGCTAAAAAATTCTAATGTTAACCATCTTTGAAACAGGGTTTCGGTGAGTGTTCTCTGTTTGATTTATCTTCGTAATCAATGTTCTATATGAATTTAATATTCCATGTCATCTAGAGTATGTCTCTGGGTCACGAAGTGGTCTGGAGAGTTGGTTGCAAGTTCATGCTCATGGTCCATGTGCGTGGCATATTAATCTGCGCTCAGTTCTTCCCCTTTGTGATGGAAAAAGTTGCATCAGTTTTGGATGAAAACTGCCGTATGAGTCTCTCATGCTCACATTGGCTTTGAGATGTGGTCTGAAAGTAAAAGCTTTTCATTCTTCATTTTCTTCTTTGATGTGTACTTCAGCTATGTGATAGATTGCATTTTTATCATTTAAGGCTTTTAATTATTGTGACGGACTTTGATTAACATCAGTAGGTATGCTATTGAGGATTGATGGCGCGGGCCATTGTTGTGAAATAGTTCACATTGTTAAACAAAAGGATCCTCTGACCCATTTTAAACGGAAGAGTACACCAAAACTTTTCAGTCTTTTGTTTGAAATGAGGGAGGGGCCGGGGGGAGGGGAATCTACTGTCAGTAGATGTTGTTTCAACACCAGAATGAGCTGTAATTCTTCTCTTCCATAGATTGGATGACACTGTTGATAAATTCTGCTTCAATTGTACTGTCTGATAAAACACGGTACTGTACTCCGTTAAAAAGACCTTGTGCAACTTGGCTCAGGGTGAAATTTACAAGTCCAGATATGTAGACATGTAGGCCAAGTAACATAAGCTTGCAGTAAAAGAAAGCTTGGATTGCAGATAACTCTATTTGTCCTTGAAAAGCCAATAGAATCAGTAGTATGCACTGATTTTGTGTTTAAGGTTGTGCAACTCTCTTCTTCTGAATACACAATTGTGGAGGAAAATTCTCGGGGAATTTCTCCACACCACGAATTGTGAGTGAGTAGATCAAATGTAAGCAATCGCAAACAATAAAGAATTTACGTGAAAAAAATGAAAGAGAAAAATCACGGGAGATGGAGAGAATACGCTATAATGTCGGAGGATTACAATGAATTCTGCAGAGTGATGTTTCGACTACAATTTCTAGGGTTTGATGTAATAATCAGAAGCTAATCTACTTCTCGATGGAGAAGGAGATGTATTTATACTCGCCCGAGCTGTCTTCGTGAGCGTGAATATTTTGGATCCATATAACTGCATGATTCGCACGTTATGATCTCCTTGTAACCGCCCTCATCGCGTCACTTGATTGTTGGGATCGTCATGCAGATATATCTGCTACTATCTATAACAGCCTTCATTAATATAGGAGCATTACAACATTTAGAACGCGGGGATGATCTGGTAGTGCAGCTGGATTCGTGAATCACAAGGATCGTGCTATCCAGCTGTAAATAGCGCAGGAGTAATAAGCTCCGGAGGGTTTTCGTGTCGGAGCCTTGGGTGGCTCCGGCAAGAGTCCTTGTACTGATAGGAAAGGATCATTGTAATGATTATTGGTGGCCTGGAGAGTAGCACAACTCCGGTTGAGTAATGGATCCGATGAGTGATGTCTGATAAGATGTGGGCTCGGGGCGAGATCCGAGGTTTTCTTTTTGGGCTCATGTGTCCGAGGCTTTCTTCTTAGGCCCATGTTAGGCTTGTAAGTGAGCTGAGTCTGCTGGCAGAGAAGCAGAGCCTCCAGGTGTTTGAAAACGTGTCGTGATCTTGATGAGGGTCTAGGGGAAGCATTACATGGGTCGATATGTTCACCTTTGGAATTTGTCACATCAAAGGTAGTTGTTGACACCATAGCATGTTAATCATATAATAGTTGTGAAAAAGAAATATCTTTTATGGTTGGTAACTCTAATCCAAAATTTCAAATCTCGAGGGGAAACAGGAAAAAAGCTTGAGTGATAAACCTGGTTTAAACATTATTAAAACATGTGGAAAGTCGATGGAAGTTTTTGAAGCTCATCAGTGCTTACTGAGATTGTATACAGCATATTACATGTTGCTTGAAGTATTCATAAGCTAAATTTAGTGTATGTTTTATTTCAAATCTTTTTCTTCTAAAACTATCTCTACCTATGTTTCTACATATGTTATAGTCGGAATCAAGTAGTTAGCTTGCATTTTATCTTACAATCCATTTCACTTCTCTTTAGGACTCTTGTTGGTTTTGCTTTCAGAATGGATATGGTCTCTGTTAGGATCCCAAATTGATATCCTATGTCTTTATATTTATCACTCTAGGTTTTCCATTTTGTTTTTCTCGTCAAATTCATCACATTTGTCACTTGCTTTGCACTCAAATCCATATTATATTTGTACTTGAAAGCTTCCTGTAAAATCTTTTTGGCATATTCTGCTTGATGGTTTTGATATAAATTTATTAAGTGGAAACTCAAATGTTTATTCAGCATTGAAGTATGTAATGCAATGGTGAATCACAAAATTAACAAGATCTAATTCAGATATCTTCCTTTTTATGCATGACAGATTACGACAGAAGGTTAAACCTCTTACTCTCCAATTTTTTAGTGTGTGCACTAGTATATATGATCTGTACTATGTTTCACTCCAATATTTGTTCTTTATTACAAAATTTAGATTGAGTTCGTGATCTTACAATATCCACATTTATTTCTGTATCTGCTAGGTGAAGTCAAGCTTAAAGATGATAATATGAATCATGAACACCTGTATAATGTATTCGCTCCATCACACTGCTGTTGATGACTCCAAGCCATTTTATTTAACGTAGATTTATTTCTGCAAACTTTCATTCTCTAATTGTAATGCAATTATTTGTTTCATTTACTTTAATTTCTTGGTTCTTTACTGAGGCCAGGGCACGAGTATTTGCCAAATATGACTGAAAAGTAGTGTATAATTGTTAATGAGTGTTATTTATACCAGTCCTCGAAGTGTCTGGCTACAATTGTATGATGTAGTTTTAGTTTACTCACTGTGAACTTTTCGATATTTCCTGTGCTTAACTCGCCATTCATCAAGTGAACCTTTTGCTTGCTGGCATCTTTTGAGTACTCTATTTTAAGAATCTTAGTTTAATTTTTCTTTGATACTTGCTCATGTGAACATTGTGATATCACGTTTTGACGTGCATATATTTAACATTGGATATGAAGGTTGAATGTCAGTATTAAGCTTCAGATTCATATTTGCTTTTATTAAAACCTGATTTAAAAATCTAATCCTAAGCGAGTCAATGTTTTCTTTTCTCGCAGAAATTCCGACATCTTGACGAGGCAAAAATATGTGAAGTTGGTGGAGTCTGTCAAGGATTCAGGAGGCGCCGTGCATGTGTTTTCTTCTATGCATGTATCTGGAGAGCGTAAGTATTATTTCCCATCATTTCTTGCTTCTGTGGTGAACAATATATCATTAACACCCATTGAAATTCAACATCACTGTATGTTGTGAGAACGTTCAGAGGTTCATTGCTCGGTGATACAGTTTTGAATTAAACACAATGCTATTTTAGGACGAAAGATGCTTCTACTTTGTGACCACATATTCTATTTCAACAGAACTAGCTCAGCTGACAGGAATTGCCGCTATTCTTCGATTTCCATTACCGGAACTGGAGGACATTGAGATGTGATGGAAGATTCTTTGAAGTTTCCTTTTCCCTCGTTGAGAATCAGACCACTAATCTCATCGATCAATAGCTCAACACTCAAGTTTTACCGTGTGTTGCAAATAACAACTCTGTAACATGAAGGTAGATTTATTACATGTAGCTGATACAAATCACTTGTAATGATGCACAACTTTTCTGTGTCATATACATTTTTCCATCTGTACAGAGGAGATTTGTCTCATCACCTGGGTCTCGCCCAAGTAAGCTTGGCGCGTTTTTCTGCTCTTCCCATACGCGGAAAAGTGAAATTTCAAGAACCGTGGATCAATAATTTTGATTCCTTTTTTTTTGTCCCCTCTTTGTAGATGCTTCCATATCGGGGATGTGTGCTGAGGTTGAAGTTTGTTATGCGCATATGTATATTGGAGTTTCATGTTTCTAACCTGCTCGCTCAGCATATGACATGTTTATGTATTCCCAGAACAAAAATCGTTCTTCCGCATGTTTGTTTTGTAGTTACTGGCCCTCTGGCAATCGTATGAGTATGGTTATTTATCGTCTTTTTGGATCATTTTATGCCGAAATTATTGGTCAGGGTTTTGATCCTACTCTGAAGTATCTAGGAGCATCATTGGTTTCGCTTCTGATGCTTTTGCCTCAAATTGGAAGGAGAAGCAAGCAAACTTCTTGGTACTTTTGAGACTTTTTTAGTTTGATCCAGGTCACTCTCAACACTTGAATCGAAGAGGGAAGTAGACTCTTCATAGAGATGCTTTCTTTGTGATGGGCTGCAAAGTTTTGAAGTACTGTTTCTAATCGCGCTAGAGAGGATGGGAGCTAACATGCACATGTGAAAAGGAGCTTCGTTTCTTTGTTCGGTCAATTTTAGGGTTTCAAAACTTTCTTGGTCTCTCTTTGATATTCCAAAGTTTACCCTATGCTATACATCTCTATGCTCAATCCAACCCTTTTATCACTGAACCAGTTGTCGCAGTTCTGACCAATTCTCAAACTAAATTTGGTGAAACTGAAATTCACTCTGGAGCTGGAAAATAATAGCAACTTTGATGTTGATTTTTCATTACATAAAGCAGACATTATGTACACTTTCAAATGTATCCAATCCAATAGTGATACTTGAATTCGAGAACAAATTCAAAAGAAAAGAAATTAGAAAAGCAAAAAAAAAGAAAATGCAATTTCATGAATTACGTTTCACATGAAATTGAAATTCCATGACAATGCGAACATCTTGTGAACTCATGAACAGATGCATAAAATAAAAAAAAATGAAAATGAAAGAATAAATAAAATAACAAGATATAAAGACTAGATATATTTCCATGTTTTCTTTCAAAAAATATGCACCACTATTGCCTACAATGCTTTCATGGCCTTGGTTAACAAGCAAAGCACTAGTAAACAAATGACCCAATATTTACATGAAAAATATACAACTCAAGACCCATTGTACTTGCTTACGTTTCCTGAATCCTGAACCGTTTGCTTGTCTCCAACTCTTGAAGGCTATTCAGAATGCTAGTTCCAGTCTTCAAAAACCACAATGTTTGTAGTGTATATTGAGGATGGGCAGTATATACACCAAGGAGCCCATCTGATTCCATCTAAAGAATTTCCCTTCCAAACAAAACAAAAAAGGACCACAATAGATGCAAGCAAATAATAGCACGCAAATAATATCTCAGGCATCAGATGTGTGTCCTCCAGAGAAGTGAGCAGCTATAGTTCAGTCACTGGTGATTGTTCAATCTGTCCTATATCGCTCTGGAGCATCAAGAATGCAACAATTTTGTCGTATATCACCTTTTCAGGATTTCACGAGCGCGCTAGGGTGCTGTAAGGACTTGAAATGCACCCTTTCGGTTGAATGAAATTCCTGACGCAGTATTGATGTAGGAATTAGAGAATGACCAAAACACATTAACATACACAAATGTGAATATATCGTAGGAAATTTAGAAAATTGGATGCATGTTAAACAATTGAACCACCAACATAGTCTAATTTTTCAACAATTTTTCCGTCTATTTTTCGGCAATTTTTTACTGCTGTATATGAAACAAATATTGCACAAGGATAACCTTCCATGTGGCTTTCTGGATTTATACAAGCAAAGAAAGTTCGAAAGGATAAAGAAGAATGATAAATTTCTGTTAAAGAAAATAATGTAAAAAATAATTGTCCATCAATGGTAAACGGTTTTACTTACAAGTAAAACAAGGAGAAAAAAAATTAATCAGCATAATAAAGTTACATTAGTAAGTATGAATAGCATCATGATAAGCAACCATAATGCAAAATCTAGTGCCTAAGAATCAAATTAATCTTCGATTTCTTTTCACTCAACATAAATCAAGAGAATCGTGGAGACTTTCAAATGTGACAAATAACAGAAACAGCGAGAAGACATATCGTAAGTCCAAGAAACAATCCTGTGATTCTCTTTTACTTTATGACCTTCAGAACCACACGTTCTTGTATTTAAAAAGTTTAGGATATCCATTTTAAGGGTTGAAAAACTAAGATATGATGAATATGGAAACCAGAAGGACAATAAAAGTCATCAAGATAATCTAAATAACAAAAAAGCATGCTCACATGCATGCATGGTTCATAGTCGCGGTCTTGGCCGCCAACTCGGCGGGCACTGAGACGGATCGGTCTCGGTGACTCGGATCGGTATCGGGCGATACGCGCAAAACGC
>JAXCLS010005907.1:10877-22839 GCA_035584285.1 Agave angustifolia | reverse complement strand
GGAAACCTTTTGGCTGACTTTTTAAATTATATGGGTGAAGTGCAGTAGAAGTAATGATATATGTACCTAGCCACGATCAAAGTCATTTTTTCCATCAATTTTAAGATTTTTTAAGATTCAGTAGTCAAAAAAAGAAGATGTGCATCCTAGGTCACATTGAAAATGTCAGATATGTTTCTAAATTTTATTTTTGTATTGCTCTCTTCTCTCTTGTGACTTGAACGTTAAAGCCAAGTGCCACATATGTGTGAAACCAATCCATGCTCTTCGAAATTTCCTAAAGTTATGTTGAAATACTGCTGTTGTTATTATTTTCTTTCTTCTCCAACAAGAAGATAAGAACTTCTATTGTAAGTAAACAATATAGAGAATTTGGAGTGGTTAGGCTTGCTTACATGGTTTCCAACAAATGAGTCCCTTTTCTACCTGATATAAGCATAATATGATTGCATACTGGCCATAAAGTCTTTATATAATTCTTAAAGACATCAACTCTATCCTAAAACCTAGTCTGTCACAAAATAATCAAAATCAAACCAGAAGATTGTCACTTCACTGCATCTATGTACATAAACAAAGACGACAAAATGCACACATCCTCACGCAAATTGATTAAAAGTGACTGATAAATCTTACAAAATGAAAGAAATTTTGACTTCGGAAGTAAATTTGAACCAAAATTAAACCACATTTCAGCATGCAGAATACAACTTGCCAACTTCATCATATTCAGATGTCATATCAGTGAACAATCGTTTGTAGGTTCGTGCTTCGCTATCCATCCAACAATTGTCTAAGTTACCAATAGGCTAACAGTATAATGCTAACCCTAGTATTGTGCTTCAATGTGCCTAACAAAGATCAATCGACCATTAAGATTGCACTTCATGGAGACTGACAACTTGAATCCAAGTTCAAACAAAATGTAAAGATCATTCACCTGATGAATTATCGCAAACAAATGGATAATACATTAATACTTCACCTCAGAACAACATGCCAAATTGAATCATGCAGCAAACTCATGAAAATGCATATTCCACAAAAGTACCAAAAGCATATACAAACAGCTAATAAATCAAAAAAAAACCATTGTTGCATAATCCACAACTTTTTCTCGTTGTCACAAAGAACTAATTACAGTGGTGCCCTAGTACAGTTGAATTCTTACATTTGGGTGGTGACAATGGAAAAATACATCTGCAAAGTCATCTTCTGATCCAGCTCGATGACCGGACACTAAAAGATCCTCAGCACATTTTTCTTGTTTTTGCACAAATAAAATATGAAGTTATCCGTGTCCTGGAGATGGAATGAAAGGTGAAAATGGTATACCCGACAAACTGAAATGGACAAAGTACATTACAACCTCTGAATTGCAACAGCCGCACTATTTTACTCTTCCACACAAAGTCATGTCAGTCATGACCAGGCATCACATGAGCGATCCTCTTCAATATGATTGCTCCAATTAAACAAATATCCATGATAATATGAAACAATAACCATACTGATATGCTTGGAACCGTAGCCTACTTCCTCTTTCGTCAATCCGTTATATAAATCAGATCAGTATTGCGCCTTCAGCGCAGAATATCTGGTTGGGTCCCTGCAGGCATGAGGAGCTAACGGTAACCTCTACCTCTTCCACGGCTCCCCCAACCCCTTCCTCTTCCGTTGTATCTCCCACCGCCTCGTGACAAACCTTGGAATGCTCTGTTCACAAGCTGGTTTTGGACAGGCCCATCTCGTGCCTTTTTAGCATTATTAACTGAATCATTAGCAGAGGATGCAGCTCGTTTAGCCCTGCAGCCCAGGTACCAAAGAACACACTTAAAAAGTCTGAATGGTTCTCATAACAAGAGAAGTTCAATGATGGGACATGACTTTCTTACCCGGCTTTAGAAGCAGTCGAGGCTGGTGAAGCTTTTGCTGGCTCACTCCAAGACAGCTTAATTTTTTTGTCACCAATAAATGTAGGAGCTTTCGAATGTAGTGGCTGGAAAAGCATAATAGAGGGTATTAATTAAATAAATAGAATTTCCACCTTCCCTATGGTTTAAACCACTCCTTACCTGTGTCATTGCCAGTATATTGTTGCAGACTCGCAGTCCAGTGGTAGTTTTTTGCTGGTCCAATTTCTGTATGAATTCATGGAAGAGTGAGAATCTTGGAGATGCGCTGAATTGAATCACTCAACAGTAGTTGGTTCTCAACAAAAAAACTCACAATTTCATCCTTTGCATCTCCAGTCTTGGCTGCAGACATTGCCTTGTTGTGTTCCGCCATCTTCTGGGTTAGTTTCTTCATAGCTGCCTTCACAACATCCTCAATAGAACTTAACCTGCGTCAACACAACCAAGAATGTCACAGGAATTCTTCCAGAAACTTACAGACCGGTGCACAAATATAATAATGAAAACATGCTCCCGCCTCAATCTACTTGGTAATAATCAGAAATAAGCAGAATGAAGCGGAGAACTACCTACACAAAGAAGCTAGAATCTAGGAAGAGAGAGACCTAGGAGTTCCTACGTGGTCCTGGTTTGGGGTCATTTATTTCTTTATTTATTTACTTTCAATCACTATAATTTTACGCGTGCTATTGTTGTTTTACATTGATAGACTTTTGATTAGATTTTTATTTCTAGAACAAAGAATTTAAACATATTAGACAATCGATAGGTCTGGAATCCTCCATAGCATAAATTAAACATATAGAACCTTGCATGCCAGTCAATTAGCTACTAAAGGATCCACACTGTGTTCATTTTCGAATTCACTGGACTCTCCGGACTCTCCAAATGCATGCACCGAGAGTTTTTGAGTTTGTCTTCCAAAATATAGAAAGGATGTTGCTGGCGGAAATGTCATATGTTCTCTCTTCCCTTCCCCCACTCCCCAAAAAAGGCACTCTCCTGTTTCTCATAATTTCCATTCCACCTGTGATTTGTGGACAGGCATAGTAGGTCATATTCTCATAAGGAAACAGGATATGAATACAACAAATTCGCAACAATGTAGAAATGAAGCCAAGGGACATGTTTGTTTTTTTGACATACGTAAGTTCTTATGTGTCTGAATTAGTGATTGATTCATATCAGATTCAGAACCATATTGGCCACCAAGTGGAGAATAATGGATAGATCAATTAATATGTAAATTAGTTGCCATGAAACCATATCCATTCTTATGCATGTTCTTAATTAATAAATAGTGGCAAACATGTGTAAAGGTCCAACCACATGTATCGTTTTCCAGATGTAAAAAAGGACCTGTTATCCGACAAGAGGTGTCCGATAGACTAGAACTTCACAGTTGTAGAAGAGGAGAACCATAAATCTTTACAAGCCTGAAATCCCCATGCCAAAATAAATCTATACCATCATGCATTAGACCATTGTAAAAGCATATAAAAAAATATATTAATTTTTGTTATCTGTATTTTTCTGGAGGTTTTGGGCAGATATATCATATTCGTGTATCCGTTGTCATAATTAATTATATATGTGACAAGTAGTAATATAATACATCAGATATCAACATTAACATGAAATCACAAGTAATTCCCCCGCATCACTGAAAATGTTATTGTGGCATAAGAGGAGTTGGACACAATGAAAAAACAGCAAAGATAGGATTGATTTGAGAAGGTATAGAATTTGTTAAAAAATTAATAAAAAATAAAAAAACCTGGCAAATACACAAGGAATAAACAAAATGGTAGAAAGATGGCGTACCTCTCAGTGAAATCTTTATAATTTTCTGAAAAATCTTCTCCTAGCCTGTCTGATGGTTGGCCAGTCACAATCTTGTATCCGCAAAGACTATTTGTAGAGTTTGGAGTCTGCATCACATAGGCTCAGCATAAAAAAGAAAGAAAACAGGGGGGGAAAGAAGATAACAGAGAAAAATAAAATGCTTGAAAGACAACAACAAAATAAGGCTGGAGTCCAGTAGTAACCTTGTGAGATAAGTGATGAAAGGTGTATAATAAGCATTCAACATAGTTTAAATTTGCTTCTTCAGTCTTTCTCCTAGGCATGTACTTCTGTAAAGAATAAAGAAAAATGTAAACAAATATAAAACTGATTACAAATAAATAATAGAAAATAAGTGAGACGTTGGGGATACTATTTTCAAAAAATTAGAAGGCATGATCCTATGCAAAATGCAGCACCAGTAACTAAAAGTGCAAAATGCATTCACTCAGAGGCTGGAACCATGTGCATATAACGACAAGGTACTATGACAGAAATGGATTGCACTGACAAGAATTATTGAGAAACCAGTAGACAAATGTAAGGAAATTGACATCACCAAACGCAGATAGTCAAATTTAAAGAATGCTACAAAAACACAAACTTAGAAGAAAGCAAAATGGATAAGAGCTTGCTGCAAATCCGGTACCTTAATTAGTTGAACGATAGAGGGAAGAAGCTGGCGTGAATCTTGTGCCGCTGCATATGGTGAACATCCAGCAAGAGTCTTGAGTAAATCAAGTTTCCTCTCTTCTGGGAACTGATAAAATACAACTAAGCATTAGAAGGAGAAAAATAATACATTATTAAAAACATGTAAATTGTTAATAAAATAATAAAAATTATTTCAATAAGATTTCGTGACTAAAAACAATAGCCAAGTAAATATCAGAATTTAACGAAGAAGATACATCACTTCTATATGATGCAAGTCTGCATGTGTAAAAACTGACAAATGATCAGATGAAATGAAGACGCATATATATAGATAAAATATGTATACTTCTACAAAAATATGTATAGTATATAGACAAGTGGCCAAGTACGTGCATACACAGGTAAACTATTATAAGATGTAACTGATAAAACAGTGAACTATGCTTTCATTAGTTGGAATAGAGAACAATAAAATGTTCTTATCAGAACTAATGAAAAACAGAAAGTGAGTGATTATATACTATGAAACAAGTGTGAATATAAAGGACTTAAAGTACCTAAACCGCTAAGCAATATTCCTATAGCAGAAAACTTTTTAAGTTTGAGAAGTTATTAATCAACTGTTGACACGAAATGATTCCAGAGGCGATTCTTGCATATTATAGAAGTGAATCCTACTACTACACCCTTACGTGATGTGGCACTTAGCCTTGTGTAACATTTAGCTCCACATACTATCAAATAGTATCGTCTTATAGCGTTTCTAATGCCCAAGCCATGACTTTCAAGGAGGCCACCCATCCTAGTACCATTCTCACCCAATTACATGTTTAATGCATAGTTTTCACTGCAAAAAAATCCTGGCCGAGATTTAATTTCTTAGATCATGATAACTGTTGTATAACAGACATATTAGTACACAATTGATGTAGGACCATTCACTTGGGATCTTGACGAAAAGTCTGTTGGAGAAAGATGAATTTGCTTTACAAGGATACACATTTAAGGAAAAGAAGCCAGAAAAAATCTAATAACTAAGAAGCTCTATATTGAGGACCAACCTTATTCTCAGTAAGTATACAATTCCTACGAGGACTAGGAATTTAATTTAAGAACAAGACTTCCAAAATCATGATGAAAGCTTATGGTAGACTCATTTTAGGGTTAAAGCGTGTTTTAGGCAGAACATAAATAATTGCAGTTAACAAGACCTTTGACTCAGTAACAAAGTCAGTCTAGTGAAGGACAGGGAGACAGATCAAGTTTTCAAAATATAGTTGAGATGGTGTACCTGAGGAAATTCTAAGATGACACTGAAGGCAATTAAGAAAGTATATTTTAGGTAGAGATGAAAAACTTTGAGAATAGATTTGTTTTCAGGTTGAAATGCAAAACACTTCAAATAGAACATTAAAAAAAATGCAGCTGAAAAGACCTTTGATTATTATAATAATGTCAATCTGGTGAAGAACAGGAACGATCACGTTTATATTAGTGAGTCGGTGACAGCTCAAAAGAGCTTATGGAGCCCCTCTGGTCTTCAAAGAAGCAACGCGGCTGAATGTTGCATTGACTTGCAAGGACAAGGACTCGTGGGAAAAGAAATCAAAGATTTTTCTATATTAAAATCAAATCTTAATTTCTGTAAGATTATATTCCCAAGTACGAGTTTGAGATTAATATGCAACTGGGATTTCTGATGTTTGAGAATAACAGTGAGAAAGATTTATTTTGAGGTTGGAATGTGAAACTTTACATGCATAACATAAATAAACTCAAGTTGACGGGACTTTTCACTGTATAATAAAGGGAAACTGATGAAAGACAGGAGATGAATAGCAAATTCTTAGATGCCAAATAAATGGCTAAAAAAAAAAATTTATAACAGTGACATAGATAATTTAAAATGGATAATATAGAAGTCAGAGGTTTGAAGAATTACCACAGATAACAGAAGCACAGGAACTATCCAATATACAACAAAAGGACATGAAAATAGCATGTATCTTCCAACATTTTTTAGTTGAAGAAATTAAAAAAGAGATCCTTTAAACTTGGAGGGCAGGCATCCTCTTATCTACACAGAGGACGAAAGCCCACATTTTAGACACAACATATTCATAATGAAATCAATTGGACCTACAATACAAATTAACTTATTAAGCTAGTGACTAACTACAGCATATGCAGATCTTGTCTTGGTATTTGACAACATGTTCATAGAAAGTTAGAAACCTAAGTGAAAAATCTGAAATACACAGGTCCACAAGAATTGGAACTCATGACCACATATTATTCTTTAGAGTTTAGACCATTACTAATACTACATGTACAATGAAAGGAGGATAATTAAGCTCTAATTCAACTTCCTAGCAGGCTGAAAAGGATTGAGTGATTTGTTAAAAGTAGCTTAACAGGAGAAGTACCAGACCAAAGGCTTTAGCTGGACAAGTACAACATGCATAGCACATATGGGGTTGGTGCACAATAATCATCTTTACAATAAACCAACTGTTAGATGTGTCAATTAGGACGAGTGGGAGAATAGCAATTGATGAAGAAAGAATAGTCATAGACCTAACTGAGCATGGATTTAGGTGGATAAAAAGGAAATGATGTCTGTTAATTTAACGAGGAAGTTAGCCCTTTAACAGATTTAAATGAAGAGAAGGGATACATGCAGCCCATCCCCAAATATTTGGGATAAACGATCTTTTCTTGTTGGCGTCATTGTCGTTGTTCTACTCTGTAGGAAGCTTGAAGCATGTGAATGATAATTTAAATGGCTTTCAACATGGCATGTTTAACATCTTATAGTCTTTCCGTGTTACATTAAGAGTTGCCAAGGCGTAAATAGATAATTTTTTCAGGTTTCTGTTTCGGCTGCTTGGTATTATAGATTTAGAAAAGAGGATATTCAGCGGTTATAAAAAACATGGCACTCTCAATATGCCAGTTAAATAAATGAAACTGTCTATTTTTTGAAAGAATAACCCTACCATCAAGTCTGCAAGAGAAAGTGACAGAAGCAATTTGTAGTTTCAATATGACACTAAGTTAACCCCACCAAAGATAGCTGTGGTGTTGACGATTTTAATCTGCATAGAAATACCTATAAAGAGGGCTGACCTTTATCAAACAAAAGAGATTTACTCAACAGTAAAAGAACATAAGTGACTGAATTATTTATTGCAATTGAATAAAGATAAAAACAATATCCTGTATAGCTATATGTTATTCTCCACAATGTATTCAAAGTTTGTGCTGATGCTGTCTATTAAATGTGCACTATAGGCAACATTAAGGATGCCATGAGACAACATATATTTTTCATTAAATATAACTTGTGCCAAGGATATTGGGAATCTTAAGATAACATGTGAAATTTTTGCAGTAGAGAAAACAATGGACACATAAGTTTCAGATCTTTGACATTGATTACAGGTTTTGAAGATTCAACTCAAAATTTACAATATTATAAATCCCAATGTTCATCTTGGAATATACAGGATTCTTCCCCTAGAACTCCAGGAAGGATCCTAGATGAATTGATGGCAGCGTTTGTACATGGTCGCACCAGTATCTTGACCACAATGAAGAATACAGGTAAAATATTAGAACATCGAAGTAAACTATATCCTGAGGCCTCGGAGACATTTTGATGCCTTCGACCAAGTGGGTGTTCGCTTTCCAGCACCCCAAACGCAACTTGCACAGTTGCTACAAGCTTGTAAATGGTTCGTAAATTGGAACTGCAGTTTTTTGTATCATTGCAGATTCTCTTGCGAATTCACTGTTTTTGTTTCATTGCACATTCATTGCAACCATGAACTTAGATATCTGAGCTTTCATCAGAAAAAGTATTTTTAAGTTTTCCTGATAAAACCTTTTTTAAGAAAGATTTCCCGATAAAACCTCTTTTGTATTTTCCATACGAAATCCACAAGGAATGCCTTTCTTTAAGAAAATACCATAACCATTTCGCTATATCACAACTAGGATTCAACAGAATCAAGTTTAAAGATCACCCGAGAATGATTCTCCTTCATATGAACAAAATCACAAAATTATACCTCGTAGAGAGACACCCCAAACCCTAGTCACTAACTTTGAACACTACAGACCGATAAATTCCCATAATAGCACATTTTAGGGTTTCTTTGAAGTGTGAAACAGGCAGGAAGGTGGTATAGTATTATATTGGGTTTGGTGCAATGATTCGTGTTGGGGTGGATGAGCGTAAAAGCCAAATTGCATTCAACACAACTTGTCCCTGATAGATTCTATTGACTGATGCAATGCTGCAGCTGTGGCCCATTTGCAACTTTAACGGCAGCTGCAAGTAAACAAACATCTGCAGAAGCCACTAGCAATTGTGCTTGTGGCAAGCTCAGTTGCAACAAAAAGGTAGCCCCTAATTGAGAACCAAGATGACACAGTTGTTCCACTGTCCTAAAGTAGAAACTATTGTGAAATATTCTATGCACTCATGATTGAAGCACATATCAGTATACAGCAATCATGTTCCCCACTCCCCTGTTGTCTCCAATGAGTCTCAAATAAGACTTAGCTGCCTGAACATCAAAATAGATATTCAAGAAAGATTGTTGTTTCACCCGATTGTTAATCACCTGTCAACCAAAAGAAATATGCCATGTCTTATGCATGGCATGCAAGTTAACTAGCAAACTTCCATGTCACACTTGTAGATCTGTATTAGAGATTGACATTCCAGGTATACTGCTGCATAATTAAGCTAGGCAATTTAGAAGACGTTAAGACTAGTTATCATCTTAAATATTGAAAAAAAAGGAATAGTACCTTATCAAAGACAGGTATTATGTGTTTGTTGAAATAATTGAGGAATTTGCTGCATGATGCACCTCTCTGGATAGATATGTCAATATCAGTTCGGTAAACATAACAATGCTACCATTCTGAGATATGTGAATGATAAAATTTTTGATCTGCATCCAATTAGCATACCATGAAAATCGGAAGAGCCATGTACATGCACGAAGTTAATCTGTCGATGTGATCAAAATCAGCAACCTGCAGCATTGATTAACAAGTATATTGGCAAGCCCACAAATAAAGAAATCAAGTAGAATCAGACAGTAACAATAAATATACAAACTAACAGTCAAATAGTGGGGGGAAAGTGAGCCTAGACCTGTACAACGCATCATGCTAGGTCAGCCATCAAATAACAATTTTTTTAAACTTTATTCAAAATTTATAGAAAACTCAAACCTAAATTGTTTCTCAAAATCTTTCACGAGTTTATAACAAATTAAGATACAGCTGCAACAAGCTTGTTAAATAAAAGAAAGCTTCAAAAAGAAGAATACAGGTCTTCCTTCCAACTGCCTAAAAAAATAGGTTAGATTTGATTTCTGTGAAAGTAAACATGTTACAGTAATCAAAAACCAAATGTTCTATGAGGATAGGGGGGAAAAAACCTAAGACTAGAAGGCAGAAGCATAAAAATGCCATAATGCAAGAGACAATTTAACAAAAGATAATGATGAAAGTGGACGTGATTTCACATGGGAGTCTGTAATTCATTTAAGGGCAAGTTTGTTTGATGCTGACAAAAACAACAGAACTGAATTTCAGACTTTCAGTGTAATCTATTCCACCAGAAGTGAATATCCTATATAAGTAAATTGGATTTATTATGCACATAGAGTTTAGTATTTGGTGGTGTTTTGGTAACTATTTTTAAGTGCACTAGGTTGAGCTAGCTTAAGCAGCAAGGCAGCCTGGACCCAATTGAGTTGGGGTAGTGTAGTATTAACCAAGCGTCGACCAATTTGAGTAAGCTTGGTGTGACCAAAGGTTACATTACATCAGTTCCAATCAGGTAATAGTCAATGAATTAGTCAGTTACATAGACATTATGAAAGTAGATAACTTGCAAATGGCATTGCCATACATAACAGGTGACCTCTTATAGTTCACAAATTAAATAAACAACACCAGTGAGTTAAAATAACATATCTGATTATCTCAGAGGGAAATTGTTAACAGTGGAAACAAGTTTGTAATTATACTGACTAAACAAAAGGACAACAAGAATTCCCATCATCTATGCATGACAATCACTCACATTAAATTGAGCATCAAGGTCAGCCTGTCCTTCAATAATTTCAATTAATTCTTGAATATGCTCTGGAGGTGCACCATCCCCAAATATGCTAAAAGTCTTCAGGAAGTCCATGAATAACTTAAATTCAGCACCAGTTACATCTTGCAAACTCTGAAATATAAACATTAAATATATCAAAAACTCGTTGTCAGATACTTATCCTGAAGAAGAAAATGAAATCATGGTCCTTCTGTGTTTATATATGCATCAAGAATTTCACAGTTCACAGTATACTCAAAACACAGCCTTTGAGGTGAGTACTTACTTTCTTCACCAAATTGGTGACATATCTTTCCATTTCAACTTGGGGCTTCAACAGCTCTGCTTTCAAAGGAAACACCTGGCGAGAAATGCTTTCATGTCGGTACTTTTCAAGAATATACTGAAAACAGAAGTGCTGATTCGTATGTCACTACCTTGTCCTTCAGGAAACAGATAACCTTTTCACGGATGTTTTCCATGCCTATCTCAACATGCTTAAACAAAGCTGTTAAAGAAGCTGCATGAATAAAAATTGCTAGTTAAATAATAAACAAAACTCCTAAGATCAAACTTGGCTGAGAACTGCATTTGCATAATAGAGTGAAAAGACGCACAAGTTGAAAGTATTAAATTATGAAGCAAGAAATATACTTGAGTTCAGAGCATTTTATCCAATAAAACATGATGACATAGAAACATAAACTTGTAACAAGCTGAAGACAAAAGGTATAGGTAGTCTCTCAAAACTTTTGAAATTCCAAAGTGGTTATTTCCACTATGCAAATGCTCAGCTCAGAAGGTGCTGACATGCAATATTGTTCAACAAAAAAGTAGTTAAATAAACATTTGTAACAAAGATGTGAACACTAACATTAAAATTCAAATTATAACAAGGTAGGTGTGATGATTATGATGAATCTTGACCCCATTTTGTAGACAATAAGAATTACTTCCTCCCAGCAAACCATATATCAAAGTTTCAAGGCATACTTTATGCCTTACCATGTCCCAGCAGTATATAGAATGAATTTAACGGGAAGTAACAAAGAAAATGACAATGTTGTAGAAATAACTAAGAGCTTAATGTATCACGGTTCAATCCAAAAGGCTTAACTCATAAAAGTAGATGATAGGAATTACTTTCCTCCCAGCAAACCATAAATCAAAGAAGGCCTACCTTATGCCTTATCATGTCCCAGCAGTATATAGAAAAAAATTAACAGGAAGTAACAAGAAAAATGACAAAGTTTATAGCCATATTGTAGGAATAGCTAAGAGCTTAACGTATCACGGTTCAATCCAAAAGGCTTAACTCATAAAAGTAGATGATGCGAGTGACTCCAAAAAATGATCGACCATCCTCTCCACACACACCCCGCGGCCGGGGGCCATGATTCACAGTCGCGGTCTC
>JAXCLS010005840.1:13168-25679 GCA_035584285.1 Agave angustifolia | reverse complement strand
ACAAGAGATATGAACAATAAGCACATGCAAGATATAAAACACATGTCAAAGAGAGAGTGAGCAATCGCAAACACAAGAGAATTATTTCGAGGTTCGAGCAGTCCCCGCCTTCAACACTATGAAGGATTTCCACTAAAATTGATCCCGCAAGATCACTCGGTGCTGCAACACCTACAACGAGCTCCCTTAAGAACTCTTGGACCCGCAAGTTCTCACTGCAAGAATAACACACGCAAGCACACAAGCTTGCAGAGGTCACACCTCTACAAATTCTCAATACAAGGGGGTGGAACACCTGTGATCACTTCTCTTGATCATTAAAACAACTCTCACAAATAAGGATCCTTAGAGGATAAGTATAGCAATGAAAAGCTCAAGTTTGTGTGAGAAAACGAGATAGATATGGAGGTGAAAAATCTCAAGAAAACACATTTAAAGACACAAGATATTCACTCTTAAAAACTCTCTTTTGGATATGGAAATGAAGCTCTGAAACTTGCTTAGAAACTTTGTAGAAGAGTTCTAGAAAATAACATAAAAATCTTACTCAAAAATTTGGTCAAAAGTACCATTTTTATAGAGGCATCAGAAAATTAGCCGTTATGACCAGATTTACATGTCAGTCGACCGGCCCAATGGTCTTATTTATGACCATTAGGGTTGTCAGTCAACTGTCCGATCTATCACACCCAGGTCAAAAACCTATCAGTCGACCGAGGCCAGAACCAGAGAGCATTGCTCTCTTGGTCGGTCGACCGTCCGGTCGACCGGGGCCAGATCCAAAGGGCAAGGTCTCTGGATCAGTCGACTACCCGGTCGACGACCCTCGAGCCAACGCTTGTGCACGTTGCCTGTGCACATCAGTCGACCGGTCGGTCGACCGCCAGAAGCCTAGGTCTGGGGTTTTTAAAGGGATTAAAAATTGGTCTTTTGAAAGCCTATAAATTCTAATAAAATACCATAAAATCCACAAAATTAAGTTCATTGAAATACTTTGAAGTACAAATATGTGATAGAAAATCAACACATATTACAAACTTGTTGAACAATTTTTGAGGTAAAGAATTTTAGCCTTAAAACAAAATTCGTATTTTTCAAAAATCAACTTCAAATTTAAAAATGATTTTTTTCAAAACTTATTTAAATACAAAAATAAGATATTTAAACACTATTGAAGCATAGTGTGTATAGATATGATCTAATACACATATAAGGTGAAATATCCATATTTTTGACATTAAACTCAAAATAAGTTTTGACTTAAACAAAACATAAACACATGATATGGAAACATCAAATAAGTTTTTCTAAAAAATATGAAGCATCACTGTGTATGAAATCCAAAATACATATAAACTATATAAATTCATTTTGATGAAATCTAGTCATGAAACATAAAGATGTATACTTTAAAGCTCAAAATCAAAACAGTATTTTCAAGAATCAAAACTATTTTATGAAAAATACATATAAATTTTGTGCGTATGTGTATAAGTTTGATCAATCCACAACTAATCTATCCTTTACATTTTATCTAAATACAAAATCTTAACACTTACAAATATAGACTCTCAAGTTTTGAAAATATTCTCTTGAAAATTTTCTTTTCTATCTTGACTTGATCTAAACTTTGATCAATAGAGCTAGACTCCTCTTCAGTACTTGATGCGATCTTGAAGCGCGAGCTCTTGAATCAACACGTGTTAGCTTCAAAACTTGACTTCGAATCTTTTGTTGAGGCTAAACACCGACTAAGATCTTGATCAAATATCTGAAACTTATTAAACACAAGATCATTAATACTATAACTACATGAGTTAATCATCATCAAAACTAGAGTGATGGGCCTTTGGGCCAACACACTACCCGTTACTAACAGCCCTTGCACAAATTAAGCACACGTTCAGGTTGGTTGCAATTAATGTGCAACAACTTCGCACATTCGCAGATCCATTTTTCACCGGGTCAAGAAACATTACAAATCAAAATAGTGAAGGACTTTGGGAGAGTGAGACGGAGCTCGGGAATATTCCGAGTCTAAGTGCTTGGGAAATACACCGAGTCTCCAGGTGTTCAGAATCCACTCCGAGATCACTCCGAGCCCAAGTACTCGTGAATGATTCTGAGGTCAAGTGCTCGGGAATTATTCTGAGTGCAGGTCCTCGGATCACTTCGCCTTGAAGCTTGGAGTTAGCTTCAAAAGAAAAAAATAATTTCTAAAAATGTAACAGGTCAAAGAACCCCTTGAACGAAGCTATATTCATGGGCGCTGGCCACCTGGACCCGAACCCGGCCCAATTCTGTTTGGCATGTGCGCGCCCATGTGGTGAGTGTGGCCCTTGGCCAACACTGATATAAATAGGCTTGGAAAGAGTTGGTATATATATACCACTAAAACTTCTTTTGGATATCCAATGTGTGACTAAATATCAAAGGCAAAATGAGAGAAACTCAAGTTTTTCCTCCAAAATCAAATACACATCCGACAGGAAGTACGTGCTGCATTATACATTCCAATATAAGAGTACAATTACAAAGTTATCACAAGATGTGACATAATATTATAAGCATATTACATCACCCGGAGACGCAGAAGTAAGAATACAAGGAGATACACAAGTATGAATAGTACAAAGGATACCCACGATTTACAAAAGGAAACTCGAGATTCTAGCAGAGGCCTAGAAGAAAAGGAACCCAGACGATCAACCTCTGATCCACTACGCTACCACTGCGCAACTCTGATCAACAGGAAGTCCACCACGGTCCAAGCTCCTAGATCTAGACATGCGGGTGTATGGGAGTCAGAAAGCTGCCCAACGAATGGTAAAATAAGTGCCAAGTGGTGTGCACAGGTAACCACACGGTTTTCGATAAATTCGAATCGAAAAGTATGTATTGAAGTGTTGTGAGTATAGATACACATGAGCAGGCAATAAGGCATCAAGTATAATAAATATGGCAAAACCAATTGTACAAGCCCAAATTATAGATTCGTGAGATTAGTACGTCAAAAGAATAATTCAAATAAGGAAACCCTCATATATATACCATATATTTCACGTCACCATAGCTTGAGTTCATACCACCCGAGTTGTCTCTTAAATTAAGAAAATAACATAAAATCGATAAAATTGATAAAATCGAATGAGGGTAAAACCAGTTGTACAAGTTCAGTTTGCGGCTTTATGAGACTAGTACATTGAAGGAATAATTCAAATAAGGAAACCCTAATATATATACATTATATCTCATGTTACCATAATTTGAGTTTATACAACTCGGATAGCAAAACAACACGATAAATTATTAATTAATATTTTATTATTATTCTCGCTGACCCATATATCTAGGTATGTGTCCTGGCGTACGACTCAACACACATACATCTACATATGAGTAAGTTGTGGTTGATTATTGAAAACTGATGATGAGACCAATAAATTATGTTTACAATGGGCCTCGTGCCTACCCAGGACCACGGTCGAAGGTGTTTCGGTTGCTAAGCTGAAACTCGCCGCAAAATAAGGAGGAAGGGTCATATAAATATGCCCTGGGGAAGAAGTGTATATAAATATAAGGTGGGATGTGAGCGCACCCCTCGGAACATCTGGAGGCCCTCAGGTAGAACCAGAAAGATTTTAGTTGCACAACATAACTAAAACATTGAAAACATAACTAAAACATTGAAAATGTAACCACAAATTTAAGTCCATCAGTTCCCCTTTACTCGATGTAAATCATCCTTTTTATAGTTTATTATGTATAAGTATCAGCTTATGGGAATAGCAGGAGCATGTCAGGTACCGGTGTATCAGGAGTTCAGGTGCATTGCAGTATATCATGATAAGAGTTATTACATCACCATAATGTGATAATCATGAGTTAAATGATAGCATGGCACGGGTCAAGTAATTACATGCAGGTACCAAGTGATAACAGGCAGATGATAACAGACAGGTGTGAGGTGTTAAATGACTAATCATGGCAAGTGGTCAACATGTCAAGTGATTAGCACAACAGATATCAACTGCCGCAAAGCTACGTATGAACGTCCATCTAACGCTCACGGTGAAGGCACACTCGTGACAAAAATGCACATGGTGAAGAGGCGTATGAACGCTCTACTAACACGTGACAAAGCCATACTCGTGGTGAAGCTAAACACACGTGATGAAGCTGCGTATGAACGTCCGGCTATAAACGCGGCGAAGCTATGCTCGAACGAGTTAGCTGTAAAGTACTAAGCGCTAAGCTCACCTCTGGGTGGAGCTAATAAAGAACCGGAAGATTAAGTCCGAAGACAGAGCAAAGCGAGAGTATAGCTAAGCCGTGCTTGACGAGGATGGCGATTACGCTCTGTTCGCAGCCCCATGGTGTAACTAGTAAAACCTAAAGAGTTTAAGTCCGGGAGCTGGAGAAAGCCCTCAGGCTAAGCCAGAAGGCTAATATCCACGAAGGGTAGGCCAAGCACAGTAATAGAGCAGATATCACAAGTAGTATATATGTATAGGTATTAAACTATACTATTATAAGCAATCGTCATACCGATACAAATGCGCCACACTAGTACAAATACACATGTCCATATAATACAAGCATACACCCACACCAATACAAATACACAGCCCTCCATAATACAACAATCCAAGAATACAATACGAATACAAAACACCCGTCGAAGCGGGGTACCCAATAAAGCGAGAACAAAATCCCAGAATTTTCAGAAACTCCAGAAATCAACGCATATGCACACTCTAGCATATAAAATATATTATTAAAGAGAGGAAAGAGAAATCATATCAGGAGAGAGAAATCAAGAGAGAGAATAAAAAGAGAGTATTCAAGAGAGATAATTAATTAGAGAGAGGAAAAGAATTAAAGAGAGGGAGAGGGGAGCCCTGCTCACAGCCAGGGAGGTCCATAGCTCACGGCCTAGTGGGTCCAGACAGCCGAAGTTGGCCATACACGGCCAGGAGGCGATAGCGCACCGGCTAGCTGGAGGAGAGGGGGAATTAGACGTGAGAGGTTTGGTATTGATGGATGGCGGTGGAGATAGGAGGTGATAATGGTGGTTGTTGGTGAAATTGGAGAGAGAATTGTTGAAATTGGAGGAGAGGGGAGAAAGAGGAGATGTAGGGGGTTGTGGAGGTGGAGTAGGAGGAGGAATGGGTGGCTGTGGTGGAGGAATTTGGGGAGATTGAAGATGAAGGTGGTGGTGATTTTGAAGGAGGATGAAGATGGGATGTTAGTGGATTTTGGTGAAATCAGAGGAAGTGGGAGATGGATGAGGAGATGGGTGTGATTAAGGAGGAGAGTTAATTTGGGCGGTGATGGAGTAGATTGAGTGGAGAAGGTGGTGGTGGTGGTGGTGGTTCTTGATGCAAGTGGAGATGGTGGATGTGGTGGAGTTTAGAGAGGAGAAGAGTAGAGAGGGTTGTTTAGGGGGAGAGGAGGCCGTTGCTACCTGGGGTACACCGAGAGGTCACCGGTCAGGGAGGCACTAGCCCGGGTTGGAGGTGGTCGGCCAATGGAGGAGAAGAGAGAGGGATAAAGATTATGTAGAGAAAAGAAAAAGACTGAAAAAGCAAGAGAGATTAGAGAAATAAAGAGATTAGAGAAAAAAATGAGAGATTTAAAGGGGAATAAGTCCCACGTTCAGCCAAGGGCTGAGCCTTGCATCGGGCTAGCCTCGCTTCAGGCCAGGAGAGAGAAAAGAAGGAGAGAGAATTAGTAGGGGGAAGATATTTTGGAGAAGTTGTGTGGAGGAGAAAATAGGAAAAAGGAAAAAAAAGCAAAGAAAAAGAGAAAAGAGAAAGAAAAAGAGAGGGAAAGAACAATGGAAAAAGAAATAAAAAGAAAAAGCAGAAGGAAAATATCCGGTCAAATCTGTACTCGGGAAAATACAGATGAAATATCGAAAATATCCAAAAAATAAAGTAATTTGGAAAAGTCCCCAAAAATTTTCTAAAATAGAAAATATTATACTGAGGAACATGGTGGAATCAGATTCAAGAAGTTTGATCTCTTTTTCAAATTAAAATTTTTGGAATCAATTGGCGGTACTGGTGGACACCAAATTCGATCGAATTTTGACTAATTTAGAAAAATCTCCAAAAATATCTTAAGATAGAAAATACGATCATGAGGAACAATGCGAAAGCAGTTTTTAAAATTTTAATTTCATTTCTATATTAAAAATCTGAGAATCGATCAGCAATACCGATGTTGAATATTTATAAAATAATTCAGAAAATTTCCTAAAAATCATGAAAAATCTAAAATATTGAAAAACAGTATTTGAAACTGAAACCAAACAAATCTGACTATCAAAAAGGTCAAATCAAGTAGTACACTGGGATCGAGTTTCGGGTTCAGACTCGGGCTTACTCTGAGTCCAAAAATCAGGATCTGATACCAAATAGTAATATAAATAATCACAGAACAAAAATAAATACAGGAAAAAATAGAAACATACGATCAAAAAATCAGAACGCGTATCTGGATACGTATTCTGGGGACAGGGTGTTACATTCCATCCACTTTACAAAAATTTCGATAGGGGAAGATGAACACAGAAAAGATAAGGATGAGAATTATACCAATTAAAATATGAATAACTAAGAGTAACGCTCACAAATCGACTAAACGATAACCTCAGGACCTAGACATCTTCTGTACTTCTGTCGAATAAAACTTCAGATGGTGCATTATTGACTGATATCTATTAATAAAAGAATACTATCAGAATTTCAGTAAACTAACGTACTCTGAATAATATGAAATGATATGTCTTCAGAATTAGCCAAACTTTCACTATTTGAATTCTGTTAGAATCGATGGAGATTACTTCTTTACAAAAAAAGTGTTACCCATGAATACGATAATATTTATTAGAACTTATACTTACTATGGTGGGCATGAAGCTGTTCTTGACAAAGAGTCTATAATAAGATTACTAGATGTTCTGCATGTTCTCTATTACTCTGGAAGTAGACCATACTATCGTAGATAAAAAAACACGATAAAACTGATCGAAAATAAATAAAGAACCGATAATGACGAATACTGAATGTTAGACATTGATTACTCTAAAAGCATAACCGAGAATTTATAAAAGTCATAGAGAGTCTTGAATACTGTCTTCTAGATGATATGCCGACTGCAGATAAATTCTGAGAATACCCGAGCTCCGTGAAGTTGATCGAAGAGATTGTGATCGTTACTAAAATAATATAAATAAAGAATACTGTAGCTCTGTCTGGCAAAAGTTCTGAATATGGAAATTCATTTCATATTGACGCTCCTTGTGTAGCGATTCAGTCTATCTAATTATATTAGTGAAGCCTGTCCCACTTTCTATACTAATCCCCGTGGTGCATCCATACAGATAAGAATAGAATACGAAGCCGAAAAACTATCTGATATAAGATAATACGATGTACTGGAATCAAAGAATGCCAGAACGGGGCGAAAGTGAAGCACATCTAACCTGCTGCTACATTACCAATCTACCAATATCTTAAGTTGGTATAAAGATGACGAGAACTGGAAAGTGAAAAGATGGAAAGGATTCAGGAGTCAAAGGAATGATGATCAAGAGAGTATAGATAATGATGTATTTTACAGTTGGATTGTATAACCAGGACTCATGCATTCCAGTTGCATATTTTTTTACCATTAATTTGCTGACTGATTATACTGAGTATGTGAGAGCCTGGGCTCTGATACCATCCTGTAACACCCCGATCCCGTGGTACAGAGATGTTACTGTGACATATATACACAAGGCGAAAATACCCTCACATATATACACTAAGCATCAGCACAGGCAAGAATCAAAGTACGAAAAATATGTGGTGCACAATACATTCCAACATAAGAGTACAATTACAAAGTTATCACAGGATGTGTCATAATATTACAAGCATATTACATCTCCCTGAGGCGCAAAAGTAAGAATAAAAGGAGATACAAGTATGAATAGTATGAAGGATGCCCACAAGTCCAAGCTCTAGGATATGGACATGCAGGTGTAGGGGAGACAGAAAGCTGTCCAACGAGTGGTAAGATGAGTGCCAAGTGGCGTGCATAGGCAACCACAAGTGTATCGATAAATCTGAATCGAAGAGTATGTATTGGAAACCATGTCGTGAGCATAGACACACATGAGCAGGCAATGAGGCATCAAGTAAAATAAATGTGACAAAATCAGTTGTACAAGCCTAAATTATGGATCCATAAGATTAGTACATTGAAGGAATAATTCAAACAAAAAAAATCTCATATGTATATCATATACCTCATGTCACCAAACCCTGAGTTCATACAAACCGAGTTGTCTCCTAAACTAAGAAAATAACATAAAACCAATAAAATCGAATGCGAGCAAAATAAGTTGTACAAGCTCAGTTTATGACTTTTTGAAACTAGTACATCGAAGGAATAATCTAAATAAGAAAACCCTTATATATATACATTATATCTCATGTTACCGTAATCAAAGTTTATAAAACTTGAATTGCAAAACAACACGATGAATTATTAATTAATATATTATTATTAGTCCCGTCCAACCCATATATCTAGGTATGTGTCCTGGCGTACGACTCAACACACATACATCCATATATGAGTAAGTCAAGGTTGGTTATTGGAAACTGATGATGAGACCAACGAATTATATTTACAATGGGTCTCGTGCCTGCCCGGGCCACGGTCGAAGGTCTTTCGGTTGCTAAGCCGAAACTCACCGTGAAGCGAAGGAGGAAGGGTCATATTAATATGCCATGGGGAAGAGGTGTAAATAAATATAAGGTGGGATGCACGCGCACCCCTCGAAACTCCTGGAGTCCCACAGGTAGAACTGAAAAGATTTTAGTTGTAACATAACTAAACCATTGTAAACGTAATCACAAATTGAAGCTCATCAGTTCCCCTTACCTTGTGTAAGTTATCCTTTTTCTAGCTTATTATAAATAATTTTCAGCTTACGAGAATAGCAAGAACATGTCAAGTATAAGTGTAACAAAAGTACATGTGCACTTGAGTATATCAAGATAATAATTATTACATTCCTGTAATATGATAATCATGAGTCAATTGATAGCATGACAGGTGTCAAGTAATTACATACAGGTGTCAGATGACAATAGGCAGGCAATAACAGACAACTATCAAGTGTTAAATGAGCAATCATGGCAAGTGATCAACATGTGAAGTGATTAACACAACAGATATCAACTGTCATGTAGCACAATACGAAAAAATGATACCGATACATGTAATCAGTATAATTACTGAAAAACAATTCAGTTTTTGAAAAACAATATAAGGATTTCAAACTCTTCACAACTATCAAGAAAAAGAATAATAGTTAAATTATTTAATTATTCAAGCGGGGATGTTTAAGCTGGAGTAAAGCCAGGCCGTGTTGGTATTACGCCAAGCACACGATAAAGCTTGGCTCTAGGCGGGGTTAACATGCAACTTTAAATGTTAAAGTGTTTGACGAGATTATCGCTCGTGGCGAAGCTACATTTGAACATCCAGCTAACGCTCACGGCGAAGCAACACTCGCGACGAAGTTAAATGCTCATGGTGAAACGGTGTATAAATGCTCTACTAACAGTGACAAAGCCGTGCTCGTGGCGAGGCTAAACGCATGTCGTGAAGCTGCTTATGAACATCCGGTTATGCACACGGCGAAGCTACGCTCGAACGAGTTAGCTGTAAAGAGCTGAGCGCTAAGCTCGCCTCCCAAGGGAGCTAATAAAGAACTCGAAGGTTATGTCTGAAGACTGAGTAAAGCAGGATTAGAGCTAAGTCGTACCTAACGAGGATGGCAATTACGCTCTGCTCGTAGCCCCATGGCGTAGCTAGTAAAACCTAGAGGGTTTAAGTCCGATAACTGGAGAAAGCCTGGAGGCTAAGCTTGAAGGCTAATGACCACGAAGGGTCGGCCAAGCACAGTAATAGAGCAGATATCACTAACAGTATATATGTACAATTATTAAACTATACTATTACAGGCAATCATCACACCGATACAAATACACCACACTGGTACAAATATATATATCAGCAGAATATAAGCATACACCCACATCAATACAATTACACAATCCTCCACAATAATCTGAGAATACAATACAACGTTGAAGCGGGGTACCCAATAAAATAAGAACACTCGCCTAAAAATCTCGGACCACTCCACGAAATCCCAGAATTTTCAAAAACTTCAAAATCAACGTGTGTGCACACTCTAGCATATAAAATATATTATTATAAAGGGAAGAGAGAAATCAAATCAAGAGAGAGAAATCAGGAGAGAGAATAAAAGGAGAGAGAGTATTCAAGAGAGAGAGAATTAATTAGAGAGGAAACGATTAAAGAAAGGGAGATGGGAGCCCTGCTCACGGCCAGAAAGGGTCGTGGCTCACGGCCTGGTGAGGCCCACGCCGGCTAGAGTTAGCCGCCACGGCCAGGAGGCAGTGGTGCACCAGCCAACAGGAGGAGAGGAGGAAAGTAGAGGGGAGGGATTTGGTGTTGATGGATGGTGGTGGAGATAGGAGGTGATGATTGTGGTTGTTGGTGAAATTGGAGAAGGAATTGGTGAAATTAGATGAGAGGGGAGGAAGAAGAGGAATAGGGGGTTGTGGTCGTGGGGTAGGAGGAGGAATAGGTGGTTGTGGTGGAGGAATTTTGATAGATTTAAGATCATAGTGGTGGTGATTTTGAAGGAGGAAGAAGATAGGGATGTTGGTGAATTTTGATGAAATTAGAGGAAGTAGGAGATGGAGAAGGAGATGGGTTGTGATTGAGGAGGAGGAGTTGATTTAGGAGGTGCTGGAGTAGATTGAGTGAGGAAGATGGTGATGGTTGATTTGAGGTGAAGTGAAGAAGAAGGAGATGAGAAGTGGGGATGGTGGTGTTTGAAGCTTGGCCAGAGTTGAGGGGGTCACCGCTGCCACCAGGGGGTCTGCAAGCCGGAGGAGGCGCTGGGCATGGGTCGGCCTAAGGTTGATGGAGAAGGAAGAGAGAAAGAGGAAAGGGAAAGTTTTAGAGAGTGGGAGTGTTTAATTAGAGAAAGGGAGAGAGATTGAGAGTGAAAAGAGAAAAAGAAAGAGAGATTAAAGGGGGGTAGATGAGGGTGAGCTTCGCGTCAGCCAAGGTCGAGCCCCATGTTTGGGCTAGCCTCGCGCTCATGAGGAGGGTCGCGTGAAGGGAGGAGAGAGGAAGTGGAGGAGAAGATATTTTGGGGAAATATGTGGAGGAGGAAAAAAAAGAAAAAAAGAAAAGAAAAAGAAAACAAGAAAGAAAAGGAAAGGCAAAGGAGAAAAGAAAAGAAAAGAAAAAAAAGAAAAATATCCAGTCAAAACTCTCAGATCCGGGAAAACTCAAATATTATTCTATTTACTTTAGAAAGATCCCTAAAAATGCTCAAAAATAGAAAATATTATACTGATGATGAAATCGAATTCAAGAAATTCAGTTCCATTTTCAAAATAAAAATTTTAGAATCAATCAAAGAGACCAGTCGACACCAACTCCGGTCGAATTTTGATAAATTTAAAAAATTAACCAAAAATGCACTATGATACAAAATATGATCTTGAGAAACAATATGAAAGCAGATTTTAGAAATTTAACTCCATTTGTAAATTAAAAATCTAAGAATCGATCAGTGATACTGATCGATACCGATATTGAAGATTTTGTAAAATAATTCAAAACAATTTTAGAAAATCATGAAAATTTTAAATATTGGAAAACAATATTTAAAACTAAAATTGATTAAATTTAACAACCAGAAAGATTAAATCGAGCAGTACACTGGGATCGGGTTCCGGTTCAGACTTGGGCTGACTTTGAGTCCAGGAATCCAGATCCGATACCAAATAATAATATAAATAATCACAACATCAAAAATAAATACGGGAGAAAAAAATATGATTGGAAAATCAGAACACATATCTGAGTACGTATTCTGAGAACAGAGTATTACATTCCATCCACCTTACAAATATTTCATCCTCAAAATTTTGATAAGGGGAAGTTGAACACAGAAAAGATAGGGATGAGGATTAAACCAATTAAGATATGAATAATTAAGAGTAATGCTCATAAATTGACTGAACGGTAAACTCGAGACATAGACTTCTCCTGCACTTCCTGCCACATAAAGCTTCAGACGATGCTTTATTATTACTGACCTGATATCTGTTAATAAAAGAATACTATCAGAATTTCAGTAGATTGACCCATTATGCATAATCTGAAATGATCTGTCTTCGGAAATGGCCTAACTTTCACTGCCTGAATTCTGCTAGAATCACTGGAGATTACTTCTTTTGAAATAACTTAACCCAATAATACAATAATATCTGTTCAGAGCTCATACTTACTCTGCTGGGCGTGAAGTTGTTCCTGACGACGAGTCTATAATAAGATTATAGATGTTATGCCTGTTCTTTGTTACTCATGAAGTAGACCATAATATCATAGTTAA
>JAXCLS010005835.1:30991-42074 GCA_035584285.1 Agave angustifolia | reverse complement strand
TTTTGAGGTTGTTCCATTACCTGAAGAAGAGGAGCAGATGAGTTGGATACACACCGAGGCTCATTCATAAGCTCCCAAGCAAATATGGCAGGTTCATCAGAATATCTGATTCCACTGAATGAGTTCTTTCTTGTCAAAATTGCCTGTAATATGTCAATATATAAGGAAAGAGATCAATAGGTGCAATGACAACACCGACAAGTGGGTATATAAGATGCACATAACAGGAAATTATGATGATATGTAGATGCCTTGTGGCAAACAGATTTCTTTAAGAATGAAATTTTCCTAGACCTGACAGATTCAGAATAACCTAGAGTAAATCAGAACAAGTGAAAGGCAGGATTTTACACCTAAGCCTAAAAAAAGGCTACTAGTTATTATTTTTTTGGAAGGTAAATTCTGGAGGTATCCCAGAGGCTACTAATTATGCTAGTACTTGTGTAAGAGACATCCAACAACAATTAATTTCAATATCTTGGCTGAACTTCACAAAGAATGGGAAAAAGGAAAAGAAAATTGCATGGATGGGAAAGGTCTAAGGTTCTACACTTTCAATATTTCTATATTTCTTGGACAGTTGCAGAAGAAGATAAATTCATAGAAGATATAAATAAGTTGACATTACAGTAATATGCAAGTATATAAGGTGCACACATTCAGCTACTGCAAAAGATTAAAAAACAAGTGCAACATGAATGACCTGGGCAAGCACCAAATAAGAATGTCTCATGAGAAACAAAAGGATAACAGATCCTATTCCACAGCAGAGTATGTCTAGTCTCTGTAGCTTAGTTAAAACGAACTGAAGAGACATATTGCGACAGTTTTCCTGAGAGGCAGAAAATGAAAGACGTATGAAAAGTACACTAGGCTAATACCCTTTAGCATGCATATATTTAATCACATTAACCGTGAATCATGTTGTGTAGACGTGCCTTGTTTTATTTATATCAGTCTAGTTTTGAGGTGCAAACCACTTTCTATCTATTGACTGAATGTACATAAGCTGTTTGAATACCTTTGATGCGTCTTTTTTCAATCGACATGGATGGTTGAAATTCTGTTGTCGAACTCTAATGGAACTTTTCACTTTTCAACACAAATTTAAATGAGATGTTTGTTATATATTTTTCATGGAAAGTAGAAGCAAGCTTCTTATAGGGATCTGATGTTAGCTATTGCTCGTGTTTGTTTTATATTCTTGAGTAAATTCTACATGCTACGTAAAGTTCCGTGTTTGCCTACCTTGCCAGGAGTTACATGTCTCAGCTTAGATTTATGACTAATATTTTACTTATTTTTGGAGAAAAATATGTAAACATTTACTTAATTGCGGACTTAATTGCGGCTTTTGTTGGTATGCTGTTCATCATGATGCTGTTCTTAAATGCTTAGGTGAACTGCAATGCTTGAATCTGTTGGATGAGTGTTATATGACTTGGCATGGAAATGGTGTTACCTGACCTTGTTCTCGAGAACTTATCTATGATATGTGTTTCATATGCGTCTTCTGGGTTCTTCTAGTTAGCTGTCTAGACCTTTTTTCTTTGAAACTTTATTTTCTTATTGTCATCTTTTGTGAATTTTCTAGGAAATTGCTCGACAATTATGCTTGGAACACCAATTATTATTCTCGAAAATGGTATTTCTGTCACTCTTCTATTCATTAATTATGATAAGTTCTATCTTAAGTTCTAAAGATCCTATTTTTATGACCTCTTTGTAGGCCTCATCTGATGATAACTCTCAGTTCATGATGGACATGTTGCGGTGAGTGGAATCTTATTTTAGTCTGGTTTTAGTCTTTGATTCCTTTAGTTTACTGATTGTTATTTTTAGCGATTCTTTTTTGTCCCATTATATTTATTGATTTAGTACATTTTTTTGCTAGAGAGTGTGGATTAGCTCACAAGAGTGTCATTTTTGTACTAGATGAGTTTGACCTCTTCACTCAGGTACCTTAAATGTGTATCTTCCTCATGGACCATTTCAGTTCTATTTTGCTTCAATTCAAATGGTGAATAAATGAATTTCCTTTTAACATTTTAACTTTGACTTATATACATAAGAGCACATTTGAGCTATATGCCAATTGTGCATTTAATATAGTAAATAAATTTAAGCATAATTGATTGAGATGATGCCTCATTAACGTGGTGGTTAATTTTATTTAATTGTAAGAAATATAAAACTTGTCTCTTCTTAGTTTGTGTCTTATCATTAATAACAATGAACAATACTTTGATGCTGTCTCTGTTCTTGAATTTGCAGGGCAAGCAACGGTTGCTTTATAGCTTGCTAGATGCACTGCAGACGTTGACTTGTCAGGCTGTAGTCATTGGCGTGAGTTGTCGCTTGGTATGGGCATTAACTGTCTCTTGTCAGATTTTTTTTAGCAATGTGCTAATTGTTCTTTTCCGCTGAGATATCTATTTTATTGCATTAGATTCTGTTTTGTTCACTTCTTTCAAGTTCTCATTTGGTTTTTATTATAAAAGCCAATGCCCTTTGTTTTAGTTTTGATGCCCTTTTTTTTTGTTTCAAATATATTATCTATTTTTTTCTAAGCTTAAACTATCTTGCTTTCAAGGTCTCTGTCTTCTTTCAGAATTAGACTCTGAGAAAATCAAGGTTGCAATTTATGACTCACTCTTCTTAGATGTCCCTTTTTCACAACATTCTTCATAAATCTAAGCCCTACATTTGTCCATAATTTGCTTATTTTTACTCATTAAGTTTCATTTCAAGTGCTAGGCTTTCTTATTCATTTCTTTCTTTTGCATTTTACTGTCCTACTAGTTTCTGAAAGTCTAACTGTGATTTAGTGCATCTTATACCCATCGCAGAGAACATTATTGCAATTGGGAATGGGAATGCTAAGTGTCCAAAATGTAATATTAGCTGTTATTTCTTTCCAATGGGTCAAGTCTTCAAGGGGATATGCGGATCTTTTTCAGTGAAGGGGAAAGTTGGAGGATCTTTTTCAGTGAAGGGGAAAGTTGGAATCCACCTGGAGAGAAGACTTGGAGCAAAATACTCCACATACTAGCAGCTCCATTCTTTGTTATGGCAAACCCTTACATATTGAGGCCAAGTTGACTAAAATTAAATTTTCATTTTTGCCTAAACTTTTGATGCGTATTAGTTAAAGATCCTATGTTTTCAGAACATAAAAGCAACATCTTTCCTAAATGATGACCTCTTAGGATACTTCCATGTTTAAAATTTTTGACAATTTGTAGCACCAGAAGTGACTTATCCTTCAATAATTTACATTCGAAACCGGAGAGCTTGAAAACATCCACATGAAAAGCATGAGGATCTTGGCTTGTGACAGGAATAGTCTAAGATGTGGAGAATGGGAGTGGTCAGATTTTTCAACACATGACAAGTTTAAAACCTGTGGGTTTGAAATCATCTCTGAAAAAACACAACTTCTTTGAGTTATGTCAAAATGGAAAGTTAGCTTATGCTCTCCTGCAAAGGTTCTGATTTAATTTCCAGTTGCTTCTGGCCTTATAGAGGTCACGGATGACTATAAGTAATTATCTACAGCCTTTCCTGAAGCATTACATCCCCTGGCCAGCTCTCTCTCGGTCAAGATCGATCAAGGTATCCAGATTCACAAATGTTACCAATTTTTGCACATAATACTTCTCTTCTTTTTCAATATATTGTCCTAATGGAGAATTTGTAACAAAGACAGCATGCGCTTTTCTCTTTACTTTCTTTTTTTTCTTGCTTGCTTCTTTTTCATTTCTTTGATTTCTTCTTGATATAAACTATTGAATCAAGATTAGAATTGATTACAGACAGAAAAGTATCAATATCAAAATATCCTTAATTATTGGAAATTATGGCCGGAAAAACTTGGATCCGTACCAAATCTAAGGCAGTACTTGCTATGTTTTGCATATGCCAGCCTTCTATTCTGTTAAATTTCATTGAGTAAAGAGATGTACACCATTTTCCCAGCTTGAACCTGCAGGAACTCCTGGTGTAATTAAATAAAAGCACTGTATATTTGAAAATAAATCGAAATGACATCTCTGTACTCTATCAAAGATGCATTGCTTGTAATTATGTTCTTGTTGCCAAGTAAGCGGGCTATCTGTTTCAGGATGCAGACCAGCTCCTAGAAAAAAGAGTAAGATCCCGATTTTCACATAGGAAGCTTCTATTTGTGCCCCCCACAACAGAAGATACAGTAAGGTGGTTAAACTATCCTCTTGCATGCTGTAACTCATGGCAGCTTCTGCTGGAAACATCTTTACATGAGTTTTAATTTTGTTCTTCCTCTAAACTAATTGCAGATTATTAGAACACCTGTTATACTTGCCAAAAGACCAGAGTTTTCCCTCAAATTACATCACAGTGTTCAACTCAACTCTCCAGGTACTGTTTTCTGAGAGCTGCTTCAGAAATCTGAAAACTTTTTGATGGGGCTTTCTGATAAGGCATATTCACTGAAAAGTCCTCTGATAACTTCAAACTTAATATAGTTTTCTATGGATGCTAGGTAATATGAACAGATGAAAGATTGCCAGCTGAATCTTTATTTAATTGTAGAGACTGTTTATTTTCATGTGGTTTATTTAACTCTTTAGAATCTAGGTACAGACTTCATTTGTTGCCCAACTTCAATGTACCCACCGGGGTGACATCTTCAGCTACCCGGGACACACCTTCTCCACCTGAATTTTTAGTAGCCACTTATCTTTAAATCCTTGACTGTGATCAAAGTTTTTATTTACCCTTATATGTTGCAGAAAATTTTAGGCGATAAAAGGTTCAAAGAAATTCTTAGTTCTCTATCAAATGTCGATGGTACTGTTAGCGACCTGTTGAGGTTTCTGTAAGTTCTTTCATATTTACATGAGAAGTCCGGATGTGCATACTCTCTTGTTGACTCCAATCTTACCTGCATATGTTGGTTCAAATTTAGAATTAATCTAATAGAAAACTCTGCTCCAGTTTCAGGGTTGTGAGTTGTATAGACTCAGAATCTGGATTGCTATCTCTGGAGAACTTCAAGGCTGCTCTTTTGTGCACTCAGAGGCAGCCCAAGCTTGAGAATCTGCATGGTTAGCCATTCTACATAGTGAACTTGCTGTCCAGTCCGCAAGATATAATTTAGCTTTATTTTTTCTCCAGAGCAAATACAAATGCTTTGAAAATTATGTCTTAATTTAGTCAATTATGGCAACTTGAAACTGTATATTATCTTTAGTGTTTTCTGAGTTTAACATTAATTATCTTATTTCAGTCCTTGGATGCTATTTATTTGGCCATAAGATTCTTTATGAAAAAAATATTAGTTCATTTACTGCTGCAGTTCTGCATACAGAAGTCGTGCCTATTCTTATTGATTCAATTGGTATACAGATGTGTCAATTTTGGAGCTGTATATGTTAGTGTGCATGAACAGGTTGGAGATTAAAGAACAGAATTCATACAACTTCAGTTCAATAATGAAAGGTCGGAATCTAATTTATTTTGTATGTTACCATGTACAGTTTATTTTGAAAGTTTTTTTTTTGGTTGATATAACAATTGACTGCTAAACTGGTTGATCTTGGGTTTCACAGAGTATAAATCTATACAAAATGCTTATAAGACGTCCGACAATTATGCCCGCGGAGTTTGTTTGCGGGTGAGTATTTCCTCACAAGTACTTATCGCCTCTGTGTTATAAAGTGAAATATATAGTATGATAAAATCATTTTCTGGTTATGTATTGCAGGCTTTTGAGCATCTCCTAGAACGAGAATTGATTAGTTTCAGTGATCCAAGGGCTCGGAGCCAGTCTATCGAGTTTCGCCCTGTTAAACTTCTTCTCTCTCCTCGTGAGCTGCACCAGGGATTAAAATCTAACTCTTCTTGTCCCGTAAGTTGCCGTCATCTCCCTTATCCAAGTTCAGTGCAACATTACAGTCTTTTTTGTTAGGTTGCCATAGCCTAGAAAAAAAATATATGATTTATTAACTTAAATACTTCTGCTGGCCATTAATCATTTTTCACGTTCAAGACGAAGTCACCACGTTGTCCCTAAGAGAACTGGAGGCAACTTTTTAATCCAGGGAGGGTTGGACTTACTTGCAGTTACCATGTACCAGCTATTGCATGCTTTAGCCTTTTTAGTCCACTAATTAAAAAAAACCAGGAATATGGTGACTGCTGGTACAGTAACCTCTTTTGTGTGCTTCTAAATTTTATTTTCCAGTTAATTCAGGTGATCACTTTTAATTGAAATATTGACGAAATGACATTTGTTCATTCAGGCCATTCTTCAGAAATTACTGGACCATGAAAGTTACAAATAACAGAATGTTAGTCGTATCTATTGATAAAGAATGGAAGACAAACTGCTGGTGGAAGTTTTTGGTGTCTTGGAGACGGTACAAAGAGCTAGTACTAAACAATATTATCAGCCAAAAATTACGGGCCTGGAGTATTTAAGAACCGAGTTAAGATGAGACGTGATAGAAGATGATGGTGATTGGTGTAAGGATTCTTTTGCAGCCTATCATATTTCTTTCCACCAAGTGTTTTCTTTTGCGAATAACATCATGAACGCACACATTGTTGGCCGATTAATGGTAGTAATCCGTGAGAGAGTGTAATCAAGTAACATGCCGAAACAAAACTTACATGCTTTGATGTTTATCTGTTTCAGACTTCAGGTACAAATGCCATTCAGAATCCAACTCTGCTTCTCTCAAAGCAACGTTCAATTCAATGACCAACAGCTAGCAATTTGCTCTTTTGGTCCCCGGTATTAGTGAGTTCGGCCTCCATCACTCTGGCACCGTATTGTTTGTTGTAGTGCAAGCACAGAGTAAAAGCCATTTGTTCCCAAACTTATGGAATATTGCACTGCTCAGAAAACCAAATTCACCGAAGAGTTGGGGTGTAATAATTATGCTTATTTATGTTTATTTATGCTTCTCTTTCTCCCTTTTTTGTGTAGAAAGTACTCATTTTGAGTCACTGAGTTTCTGAAGAGTACGCTGGTGCAGATCTCTTATAAAATTTTATGACTTATTGATCCTAAGTTGGATTGGGGGCTCTTATACATTTACCCTTACGCTCGATAAACTCATTACCAGATTATAAAGATTGAATTCAGTCCTGATAAGGACCCCAGAGGCAAATCACTAAGGGCCCCTCTTTCGGTTAAAAAACAAACATAATGCAGTTAGGACAGCATTCATGCAGTTAGGACAGCATTCTTCGTTGGGAGGTGATATAAATTTGTTCACTGGATCACTGTGTGGAATCTCTACTAGGAGCCTTGGTGGCCTTAAATGTTCTACCTCTATCTTTCACTCTAACTCTTTCAGCATTCAAGCAGCCTTATGGTTTGGCTAAAAGAGAGAAAAATTCACAGTAAAACTATCTGGCAAAGAATTCCCTAAAATTATTCAAAATTCATGTCCCTTTTTTTGCAATTTCTTGGTTTTTGACTTGAGAAATTTTAGGCTCATGTTGGATGCAAAGAAGTCCTTCTGGTGAGATGCAAAAAAAAAAAAAAAAAAGGTACACATTTATTCCACCAGACGGTGGTCGAAATATGTCCTAGATCTTGTGCCAAATTACTTGAATGTGGTTTGCATGGGCGTGACATCAACAACTGATTAATTTATCTCGCGACATTAAAGTAATAATGTTGTTCGATACTAGAGGAGGAAAGAGGCTGCGGAATCTTGATTTGCCTCAGTTCAAATGTGGACAGATGAATAATAATATTAAGTAGAGAACCACCCTAAAGAATGCCACATCTAAAAGGAAGGTTAACCATCAAGACACCATGAAGAACATTTCTTTATCTTCATTTCTTGTCATCCTCCTCTTGACATTAACATAATAATATAACATTCATGTTTTCAAGTGATAGAGCCTTGCAGTGACCTTAGGGTGAAAACTGTGGAAGAGTCCAAGCATAAAATGGAGGCACACACTAAGACCCACCACTGTGGACCCCACAGAAACACAATAACAAAGCACAGAGCCCACCACCCTTCGATTAAATAACCCCTTTCAAGAGGTGATCCCTATGCCCAACTCCCCACCCTTCCCTCTCAAAGTTTCCCACAGCCATGGGCTTGTCTTTCTCATGCCAAAGTCTTTGATGATTTCAAAAATCCCTGACAAAGACAAACATTTTGGCCCTTGGTGACCTACGATTCAAAGGATACTCCGTCACCTTTGGATTCTCAACTATATAACCACTCAAACACCTACATTGTTCAAAGAAATTTAGAGGAAAAACCAACAACATTACATTGGTTTCCTCTCTCCCTCATGGTCACTCTCTGTCTCCCCCTCCCTTGCACAATCAGATGCTCATCTACCAAAGACAATGAGCCTAAAGGCCACAAGCCCAACAAGAGCTCAATCATAGTGAATGGCTTCTCTTCTACCAACAAGGGTGAGGGTGGCATCAATCTCTCTGCAAATGTGACTGCCTCTCCATTAGTAGCCAACTACGTCACTGCATCCCCTGCCATCCCGGACGTTGCCGGGGAGAAGCTCAGGCAGAACATACCGACCCAGAAGCAGATTTCCGACCCCTTTCGCATGGGGATCATCACCGAAGGAGGAAACGGGTATCGGCAAACTGTTGTGATCAGGTCCTATGAGGTCGGGCCAGACAAGACTGCGACATTGGAGACCATACTCAACCTTCTTCAAGTAAGAGATGTCTCATTCTTATGAAACTAACAATATCTTCATCCAAATTTTCATGTACTCTGTTCCTGAAGGAGACTGCACTGAATCATGTATGGCAATCTGGGCTGCTCGGCGACGGATTTGGAGCTACTCATGGCATGATCAAGAACGATCTCATCTGGGTTGTTACAAGAATGCATGTACAAGTTGGCAAGTATCCTATATGGTGAGCAAGCAACATATGTATGGTTTCTTTCTATCTAGTCCCAAAATTTTCAAGTGACATATGTACTGAACTCTGCTGAGCTTCGAGATTTCAGGGGAGAGGTGGTGGAGATTGACACGTGGGTTGGATCGTCAGGGAAGAACGGAATGAGGAGAGATTGGTTGATCCGAAGCCATCTCACCGGGCATGTGTATGCCCGAGGAACCAGGCAAGTCCTCCCTCTCTCGGATCAGTGATCTTGAAAATTTTCCAGTGGTGACATGATCTACCAAAATTGAAGCATGAAAGAAACTGGTTATGGTAAGATGCAGTACATGGGTGATGATGCATCGGCACACAAGGCGCCTCTCAAAGATGCCGGATGAGGTGAGAGATGAGATTTCGCTGTGGTTCATAGAGAGGCAGGCAATTGCAGAGGATGGAGCTGAGAAGATCATCAAGTTAGATGACAATGCTGTGTATTTCAACTCCGACCTCAAGGTAGGTCTAATTCCTTTTTAATCAGAGAATCTCGAGAAACTGATCTCTGAACAGATCTTCATCCTCTCATTAACAAAATTTGTTTGATTTTGTAGCCGAAAAGGAATGATTTGGATATGAACCACCATGTCAACAATGTTAGTATGTCAAATGGATGCTTGAGGTAAGGCAGTTTTACTCGAAATACTGTTAAATTCTGAAAGTGAACAAAAAATTAAGTTTGAAGATGTGCACTACACATATATCACTAAGAATCGTCCACTGATAAATCCTTTTGATAATAAAATGCTGTAAAAAGAAAGAGCAATCAAAAGATTGAAGTATTACTATTAAAACAGACTAAGTTTGAAGACGTGGACTACATATATCACTAAGAATCACGCACAATACATCATTTTGATAATTAAATGCTGTAAAAAGAAAGAGCAATAAAAAGAATGAAGTATTGCTACTATTTCGGAAAGTAAACAAACTAAGTTTAAAGACGTGAACTACATATATCTTGTTAGGACAAAAGCTCATTAACTTTAATGGATATTAGGCTAACAGTCAGTTAACACAATTTGACCCAAAAGGGAAAATCCCTGATCTTGGGTCCAATTTCATTTAACCATATATTCATTTTTTTATGTTTTCAATATGGGTTAAAGTCTTTTTTTGTCTTTGTACCTTTTTTTGTCCTTCTTGACATAAGTATGCGTGAAGCCGGATTCAAATCACAATCTAAACAATCTCCATCTTCAAAGATCGAACTAGAGAGCCCGAATTTGGAGATCAACTATCACAATCTTCATCTTGAACTGTGTTCAGTCACGTGCTTGCGAGTATGCCTTGAAACTTGTCTCGTAAAACCAGTTAAAACCTTTCACAATTATTACCAATTGTGTAAACTATGTCTTGATTAAACTTTAGCACCCACCAAGTCATAGAGCTGCTAACCCGCTTACATCATAGTACGACTTGGTATTATGACAAGGACCCACCACAACATGAGCCGCATTCACGCTTGTACCATAATGCCTACTCCATGCTTGTACTTTAGTCTATGAGTCTTCACCATTGGCTCTGATACCATTTGTTAAGACAAAGACCCATTAATTTAGGACAGAGACCCATTAATTTTGATGGATATTAGGCTACTAGTCATGAAATCCAATTTGACCAAAAAGAAAACCCCCAATGGAGTCTTGGGGCCAATCTTATTTAACAATATATCTATCTCTTTATGTTTTTAATATGGGATTAAAGTCTTCTTTTGCCTTTGTATTTGCCATTCTTGACATGAGTGCTTGTGAGCCAGATTCTAGTCACAATCTTAACAATATATTATTAAGAATCATGGATTGAAAATCCTCTTGATAATAAAATATTGTGAAAAAAGAGCAATCAAAAGATTGAAGTATTACTATTAAATCCTGAAAGTAAACAACTAAAGTTTGAAGATGTGATATATATATGTATGTGTGTGTAGAGAGAGAGAGAGAGAGAGACTTTTGTAATTCCGGAAGAATTAAAGGCCGAATCTTTTCTACTCAAATACAAATTTATGACATCCAAATGCAAGATTCACTTCGTTGAAGTTGATCTACATTATTTCAAGTTACTAAAAATTAAAAATCATGTATTTTGAATACTTTTTTCCTATTCATCAAGGAAGCACAAAATGGATGACCGAAATAGTGAGCTGGTTAGCTTAAAAGT
>JAXCLS010005734.1:18122-29842 GCA_035584285.1 Agave angustifolia | reverse complement strand
AATGTTTATTTATCAGATTTGGACAAAATACATAGCATAAGACTAATATCAAGTGAATTTCATACAGTGGGGGGCTAATATTCAAATATAATAATATTAGGAACTAATATTCAAATAAAATATTTGTTAGGGACCTAAATGTTAAAAACCCTTTAAATAATGAGAAATTTTACTCACACCCACCCCTTTTAATGTCTACTCCCACTCCTAAAATGATCCTTTCGGTTGTATGTTTTTTGTTTTGCGCCTGTTTGTTTTATGTTCGGAAGAAACATCTCAATCTCAGCAATCTGTTAAGTGAAAATAGAAAAGACCAAGAGTTTTATCTTGATGAGGTTCAGTGAGTAATTTTACATCTATCTAATAATAAATAAAAAATATATTTTTTTTGAGAGATTTTAAGGATGTATAGAATAAATTATGATAACTTAAAATTCATAACTGGGTTAAAAAAAAAGTGAGTATAGACAACAAAATAGGTGTGTGTGAGTAGAATTTCTCTTAAACAATTTAATTTATATATTTATGGAGGTAACACTACCTAAACTTCTGCAAAATCTTGCTTGATTTGCACGAAAGTTGACTCTCTCTCAAAAACCTTTCTTATTAGGAAGAGAGCGAGTGAATGGCTAATGTATTAGAATTGCTTATTTTAATCTTTCTCAAGAAAGAGAAATTATCTTTTTTCTGTAGACACGAGTTTGACGAGCATTACTTATAAAATTTACACATAATAAATTTCAATAATCTTCTTAGCAACTAACAAGCAATCTGTTTAATTGAGTTTAGAACCAAATCACGCTTGATTAAACTAGTATTATTCAAAGTAAGAGCACGACTCATATTGGTCTGGATTCAAGTCGGCTTTGGGTGGCTGTGTGATTCTGTACTGCAGGGTGAGAGATGTCTTCAGAAGGCAAGGCAGTATGAGAGTTGAATGATTGGAAATGAGATGATACACATATGACACACATAAGAGGGCTCATTTTCAAATTTGTAACACTTTTCATATCGATTAGATGAATCCAAACAAGCTCTCCACATTTAGAAATTAATGTTGTTGTCCTTTGTACAGGAATGTTATTGTTGTGTGTTGAAGGGGAAAAAAAACTATACAACAATTGGCAGATAGAGAGGCCTCGTAGTGCTCCGAAAAAATCTGGTACTCTTGTACAATTTGTTAGACTTGGACTAAGACATAAACACCACCGGGTCAATGAGAAAAGTAGTGGCGGCCGAGCCGAGCATTTGATTTTTCAAAGAGAGATAATTTTCAAATTTAAATCATGATCGTAACCTTGCTCGTTGTTGTGTGTATATATAGCTACCACATAGGGATGCAGCAATGAAGCACAAGCGTTCTCTCATACTCGCTGGTTCCACTCGTGTGAGATCAAACCGAGCGAGCGAGCGATGGCGGTGGCGATGGCAGATGATGGCCTGAACAAGGGGATTGCCGAGTTCTACGACGACTTGTCGGGTCTGTGGGAGAACATATGGGGAGACCACATGCACAACGGCTACTACGAACCGGGCGAACCGGCCGATTTATCAGACCACCGTTCCGCTCAGGTCCGGATGATCGAAGAAGCGCTCAAGTTCGCCGGCGTTGCAGGTATTAATATTTTTTTTTTCATCTGAGAGTAAACGGTGAGTTTAAGGCTCACTATTTTATTAATAAGATTTTAATGAAAATATCGTAAAACAGAACCTCTCCAGCTAAATAGTTTCGAAGCACATGCAAACGGGCATGAGGAGAGCAAGTTTCGAAGAGCACGGAGATCTTATTTGTTTATTAATTTTATTTATATTTAGTGAAAATTTTGTTCTTTTTTTTTCATTCTTTTGTTCTTCTTCTTTTTTTTTTCCATGCACAGTAAGTTCTATGAGACTATTATTGTTTTCTTGTTGTCGTTTTCGCGGGCACTCGCTCTAATTTACTTCCATTTGACCTTATTGTGTAGTTTTCTTCTTGTCTTGTTGTCGCTTTCAGCCGGGCACCTGCTGTGTAAACTGTATGCATCATCATCATAGTTTAAAATCTCAAAATTTTGACAACAGAATTGATAATATTGACTACTTATTACACGATGTCATTTGTCAGTGTTAATATCAAATCTTATATACGTGTCACACAATGCGACACTTGAAATATTTGTATTATTTTCTTTTATGGTTATTACAAAATCAAATTAAATTTTTTTTTTTTTAGTAAATACATGTTAAGCTAAGCAATAGCTAGTATTTATCAGTTAATATATATACTAGTTATATCATCACTGTTTTTAGCAACATGCTAGTTGAAGTGTTTGAAGTATTCTGGTATATTCGTTGGTATACGGATACTGGAAGTGTGCCGATAGCGATATACGATAGTGTACCAACCTGACCAATACTGGCATTTAAATCTGATATACCGCCGGTAATACCACCATACCAATATTTAAATCTAATACCGGCCAACATATCAGTTAATTTATATATATTAACAATTATTATTAATTTATTTTAAATATAATTTACATACTTTATAAGTATGTTAAATTTGTTAATTACAATTATTCTGTAGTTGTTGTTGTTAGTGGTATACCAAAATACCAGCGTTCATGGTCTCGTATATTGTGAGATACCGGTATTTCAAACAATAGGCGTATATCATCAAAAACGTTTTTGTTCATAAGATAGATGAGAAACTAATTGTGTTGATAAATTTACTAAAAGCATGCAACACTAGTAAAAATGTAAATTAAACAATATCCTTTTTAACAATTAATTATTTTTCTCCTCTTAAAATAATAAGAAAGCAGTTGAATCAATAAAAATGAACACTTGACAGATAAGAATTAAAAAGTTGATATATACAATTTTTTTATTAATTATAAAATTATGTTTCTTTTGAATAATCTAACTACTAACAAATTAATAATTATGTTGTTATGCTATACAAATAAATAAATTAAAAACTAAAATAGTTTGTAAAATAAAATAAGTAATTGTATAAACTGAATATTTGTCCCCTTTTATATTTATCAAATTTGTGGGTGTTGGGTTCCAAAAATTCTAATTAGTGTAGCTGAGATTTTTGGTCCTCTATCTGTGCAGATAATCCTTTGAAGAAGCCCAGGAAGATAGTTGATGTTGGGTGTGGAATGGGTGGAAGTTCTATATATTTTGCAAAAAAATATGGAGCAAATTGCTGTGGCATCACATTGGGTGTTGTTGAAGCTCAAAAAGCACAAGCTCTTGCAGTGGCTGAGGGATTGGGAGACAAAGTATCTAATCACTGAGCTCCCTCCTCTTATCCTTTCAGTGCTTTTTGTTTCAGTATTGCAAATATATCAGTCTTCCTTCTTGTTTTAGTATTACAAAAGTGCACGTGTCATGCACGTGAAAGTTGTCGACGTGACTTCAACAGAATAAAGTACTTCTAGTGTGTCTTCTTAGAAATGAAATATGCTGGTTGTATATAAAAAGATCATGCACTCTTTGGTTCTTTTTAAGTGTTCTCCAAATGGTTACAAAATGAACGATTTTTTAATAATAGAATAAATGACACTATTTTTTTATTATTTTTAAATACTAGTAATGAAATAATTACTTTATGAAAGGAGAAAAAAAAACAGAAAACTAATTCTTGCATTATTTGTAATTAATATTGAGATTGTGGACATGTTGGCAGGTGTCCTTCCAAGTTGCAGATGCATTGGACCAACCCTTTCCTGATGAGCAATTTGACCTGGTTTGGTCCCTTGAAAGTGCCGAGCTAATGCCTGACAAGATGAAGGTAATTAATTTGGTACTCAATAAACTTTTTCATAAAGTTTAAAAATATCTATAACTTAATTAAACTCTCGTATTATCATCCAAACCAAAACAGTAGACACTTGGATCACAAACCGTTGATAGATTTTGCAAGTATTTCATAAATTAACGAAAATTTTCTTATGCTGGAATAACTTTAATTCCATTCTCTGCTCTCCAAAATAAAAAAATAAAAAAAAACCAGAAGAATTGATGCAAATTCATGTTTCTAATGATATTATATATCCTTCTTATTTTTTATAAATTTTTTTTAATTTCTTTTTAAAGTTTGTTAGCGAAATGGAACGCGTCGCAGCACCGGGGGCTACCATAATAATAGTGACTGGGTGTCACAGAGATCTCTCTCCTGATGAGGACTCTCTGAAGCCTGATGAAAAGAAGCTCTTGGACAAGATATGCGCTTCATTTCACCTGGGTGAATGGTGTTCAGCCGCTGACTACACCAAAATGCTCCAGTCCTTGAAACTCCAGGTAAAATCTTTTTATTTACTTTTTGGGTTCAGTCCTTGAAAACTCATTTTATCTTAGTTACTGTGTTTCAAAGTGAAAATCTACATCCGTAGGATATCAAGACGGCAGACTGGTCGGAGAATGTGGCGCCGTTTTGGCCTGCCGTCACCCGGTCTGCGCTGACATGGCGAGGCATCACTTCCCTGCTGCGCAGCGGTGAGATGGTCTCCGGTTACATTCCATTCCTCTGGTTGATGTTCAGTCGCCGATTAAGTTATTGTTTCTTTCTTCCTTGTTTTGAATTAGGATGGACGACCATACGAGGAGCACTTGCAATGCGGCTGTACATTGAGGGGTACAACAAGAAGCTGATCAAGTACTCAATCATTGCATGTCGTAAGCCACAACGATCACAGTAGCCGCGATCCGCCAGCTGTTTTAGCTTTTGGGAAGGATTTAGTAGGTGATATGAATAAAAAGAAGTCTTGCAAAATGTAGTGCTGCTGCTGTTTGTGACTTTTGCGCTGTGATGTGAAGGTGATTTTGTTTTTGTTTTCCCTTTAAATGTATCAACTACGGTTGGGTGTTGATTTATGAATCCCCCCTATGTACTATTATATTATACTGGTCTTTTGCTATAAACATCCTGTTAGTGTTGACCATTCCGTGTCCACTGGTTTATTTATTTATTTTCCTTCTATGTCTAGTACGGCATGACTCATACCAGGGGAGAACATTGTCAGAATTGTCGGGCTTAAACGCATGATTTGAAATCTCAGAATTAATGTATTTTTAAGATCAATATCATCAATATTAATTATATGACTCATCAACAACACCGGCCCCGGAGATCTGCTAATTTTGTCTCGAATACATCAAACCCTAATATGATATTACTATTATATATCTCGGAATCGACCTATATTGCTAATTTCTTGCCTTCTTTTCTCTTTTGTTTTGATGGTTTCTCCTGTTCGTATTTCTCTTCCCGCACAGAATTTTTCTTCTAAAGTTTTTGCTCAGCCATCTAATTGGCTCTTTCTCATTTATGTAACTCTAAAGTCGCAGGCAAATTTATAATTTAACATTCTAATTTGATTATTATAATGTTTATTTAGATTTGAACAAAATACATAGCATAAGACTAATATTAAGTGAATTTCATATTGTAAGGAACTAATATTCAAATATGATATTATTAGGAACTAATATTCAAATAAAATATTTGTTAGGGACCTAAATGTTAAAAACCCTTTAAGCAATGAGAAATTTTACTCACACCCACCCTCTTTAACGTCTACACGTACCCCTAAAATGATCATTTCGGCTGTATGTTTTTTTGTTTTGCACCCGTTTTTTTTTTTCACAAGAACACCTCAATGTCAGCAATCTGTCAAGTGAAAATAGAAAAGACTAAGAGTTTTATTTTGATGGGGTACAGTGAGTAATTTTACATTTATTTGATGATAAAATAAAAATATATATTTTTTGAAAAATTTTAGGTGTATAGTGCAAATTATGATAAGTTAAAATGATAAGTAGGTAAAAAAAAAAAAGATGAGTTTAGACATCAAAAAAGATGAGTGTGAGTAGAATTTTTCTTAAATAATTTAATTTATATATTTATGGAGTTGTTGTTCTTTGTACAGTAATGTTATTGTTGTGTGTTGAACAAAAAAAGCTAAACAACAGTAGGCAGGACAAAGAGTGCTCCGAGAAAGTCTGGTACTCTTGTACAATTTGTTAGACTTGGACCAAGCCACGAACACCCCCAGAGAAAAGTAGCGCCGGCCGAGCATTTGATTTTTCAAAGAGATATAATTTTCAAATTTAAATCACGATGGAACCTTGCTCGTTGTTGTGTGTACATATTGCTACACGTAGGGATGCAGCAATGAAGCACAAGCGTTCTCTCATACTCGCTGGTTCTACTCGTGTGAGATCTAACCGAGCGAGAGCGATGTCGTTGGCGGCGGCGGATGATGGGCTGAACAAGGGGATTGCCGAGCTCTACGACGACTTGTCGGGTCTGTGGGAGAACCTATGGGGAGACCACATGCACAACGGCTACTACGAACCGGGCGAACCGGCCGATTTATCAGACCACCGTTCCGCTCAGGTCCGGATGATCGAAGAAGCGCTCAAGTTCGCCGGCGTTGCAGGTATTAATATTTTTTTTTTCATCTGAGAGTAAACGGTGAGTTTAAGGCTCACTATTTTATTAATAAGATTTTAATGAAAATATCGTAAAACAGAACCTCTCCAGCTAAATAGTTTCGAAGCACATGCAAACGGGCATGAGGAGAGCAAGTTTCGAAGAGCACGGAGATCTTATTTGTTTATTAATTTTATTTATATTTAGTGAAAATTTTGTTCTTTTTTTTTCATTCTTTTGTTCTTCTTCTTTTTTTTTTCCATGCACAGTAAGTTCTATGAGACTATTATTGTTTTCTTGTTGTCGTTTTCGCGGGCACTCGCTCTAATTTACTTCCATTTGACCTTATTGTGTAGTTTTCTTCTTGTCTTGTTGTCGCTTTCAGCCGGGCACCTGCTGTGTAAACTGTATGCATCATCATCATAGTTTAAAATCTCAAAATTTTGACAACAGAATTGATAATATTGACTACTTATTACACGATGTCATTTGTCAGTGTTAATATCAAATCTTATATACGTGTCACACAATGCGACACTTGAAATATTTGTATTATTTTCTTTTATGGTTATTACAAAATCAAATTAAATTTTTTTTTTTTTAGTAAATACATGTTAAGCTAAGCAATAGCTAGTATTTATCAGTTAATATATATACTAGTTATATCATCACTGTTTTTAGCAACATGCTAGTTGAAGTGTTTGAAGTATTCTGGTATATTCGTTGGTATACGGATACTGGAAGTGTGCCGATAGCGATATACGATAGTGTACCAACCTGACCAATACTGGCATTTAAATCTGATATACCGCCGGTAATACCACCATACCAATATTTAAATCTAATACCGGCCAACATATCAGTTAATTTATATATATTAACAATTATTATTAATTTATTTTAAATATAATTTACATACTTTATAAGTATGTTAAATTTGTTAATTACAATTATTCTGTAGTTGTTGTTGTTAGTGGTATACCAAAATACCAGCGTTCATGGTCTCGTATATTGTGAGATACCGGTATTTCAAACAATAGGCGTATATCATCAAAAACGTTTTTGTTCATAAGATAGATGAGAAACTAATTGTGTTGATAAATTTACTAAAAGCATGCAACACTAGTAAAAATGTAAATTAAACAATATCCTTTTTAACAATTAATTATTTTTCTCCTCTTAAAATAATAAGAAAGCAGTTGAATCAATAAAAATGAACACTTGACAGATAAGAATTAAAAAGTTGATATATACAATTTTTTTATTAATTATAAAATTATGTTTCTTTTGAATAATCTAACTACTAACAAATTAATAATTATGTTGTTATGCTATACAAATAAATAAATTAAAAACTAAAATAGTTTGTAAAATAAAATAAGTAATTGTATAAACTGAATATTTGTCCCCTTTTATATTTATCAAATTTGTGGGTGTTGGGTTCCAAAAATTCTAATTAGTGTAGCTGAGATTTTTGGTCCTCTATCTGTGCAGATAATCCTTTGAAGAAGCCCAGGAAGATAGTTGATGTTGGGTGTGGAATGGGTGGAAGTTCTATATATTTTGCAAAAAAATATGGAGCAAATTGCTGTGGCATCACATTGGGTGTTGTTGAAGCTCAAAAAGCACAAGCTCTTGCAGTGGCTGAGGGATTGGGAGACAAAGTATCTAATCACTGAGCTCCCTCCTCTTATCCTTTCAGTGCTTTTTGTTTCAGTATTGCAAATATATCAGTCTTCCTTCTTGTTTTAGTATTACAAAAGTGCACGTGTCATGCACGTGAAAGTTGTCGACGTGACTTCAACAGAATAAAGTACTTCTAGTGTGTCTTCTTAGAAATGAAATATGCTGGTTGTATATAAAAAGATCATGCACTCTTTGGTTCTTTTTAAGTGTTCTCCAAATGGTTACAAAATGAACGATTTTTTAATAATAGAATAAATGACACTATTTTTTTATTATTTTTAAATACTAGTAATGAAATAATTACTTTATGAAAGGAGAAAAAAAAACAGAAAACTAATTCTTGCATTATTTGTAATTAATATTGAGATTGTGGACATGTTGGCAGGTGTCCTTCCAAGTTGCAGATGCATTGGACCAACCCTTTCCTGATGAGCAATTTGACCTGGTTTGGTCCCTTGAAAGTGCCGAGCTAATGCCTGACAAGATGAAGGTAATTAATTTGGTACTCAATAAACTTTTTCATAAAGTTTAAAAATATCTATAACTTAATTAAACTCTCGTATTATCATCCAAACCAAAACAGTAGACACTTGGATCACAAACCGTTGATAGATTTTGCAAGTATTTCATAAATTAACGAAAATTTTCTTATGCTGGAATAACTTTAATTCCATTCTCTGCTCTCCAAAATAAAAAAATAAAAAAAAACCAGAAGAATTGATGCAAATTCATGTTTCTAATGATATTATATATCCTTCTTATTTTTTATAAATTTTTTTTAATTTCTTTTTAAAGTTTGTTAGCGAAATGGAACGCGTCGCAGCACCGGGGGCTACCATAATAATAGTGACTGGGTGTCACAGAGATCTCTCTCCTGATGAGGACTCTCTGAAGCCTGATGAAAAGAAGCTCTTGGACAAGATATGCGCTTCATTTCACCTGGGTGAATGGTGTTCAGCCGCTGACTACACCAAAATGCTCCAGTCCTTGAAACTCCAGGTAAAATCTTTTTATTTACTTTTTGGGTTCAGTCCTTGAAAACTCATTTTATCTTAGTTACTGTGTTTCAAAGTGAAAATCTACATCCGTAGGATATCAAGACGGCAGACTGGTCGGAGAATGTGGCGCCGTTTTGGCCTGCCGTCACCCGGTCTGCGCTGACATGGCGAGGCATCACTTCCCTGCTGCGCAGCGGTGAGATGGTCTCCGGTTACATTCCATTCCTCTGGTTGATGTTCAGTCGCCGATTAAGTTATTGTTTCTTTCTTCCTTGTTTTGAATTAGGATGGACGACCATACGAGGAGCACTTGCAATGCGGCTGTACATTGAGGGGTACAACAAGAAGCTGATCAAGTACTCTATCATTGCATGTCGTGAGCCACAACGATCACAGTAGCCGCATTCGCCAGCTGTGTTTGTTTTTGGGAAGGATTTAGAGGTGATATGAATAAAAATAAGTCTTGCAAAATGTAGTGCTGCTGCTGTTTGAGACTACTATGATGTGATGTGAAAAGTCGAAGAAGGTGACTTTTACTATTGTTGGGTGTTGATTTATGTATCTCCCCTATGTGCTACTATGCTATACTAGTCGTATGCTATAAACGTCCTGTTAGTGTTGACCGTTCCGTGTTCACTGGTTTATTTGTTTGTTTTCCTTTTATGTCTAGTATGACATGACTCATACCAGGGGAGAACATTGTCAAAGATTAGGTGGTTTAAAACAAACAATTGCTGAGCTTATACACATGATTTGAAATCTCAGAATTAGTGTCAATCAATAATTTTTAAGATTAATATCATTAATATCAATAATATTACTCATATCAACAACACCGGCCCCGGTATCTCAAAACCCGATACAATATTACTAATATATATCTGGTCAGCACGCGACCACTTTGTTCTGTCGACGATGTGATCGACGGAGTCTTAAGGAATTCCTTCTCGCTTGGTTTCGGAGATTTCTTGAGAGGGGAGGCCTTAGGGTATTAACATCCTGAATTTAGAGAAGTGACTCTCTGAATTCCTTAGAAGAGAGAATGTTAGCTCTTTTTCTCTCTTTTAGCCTCTGCTTCTTGAACTTCAGCTTGTCAGCCCATTAGCCAGCCCCGAGCTCATCCCAAAAATGAGCTATTTATAGGCTCTAAGGGGTGTAGCTGCCCTTGAAATTCAGCAAGATCGGTAACAGTAAGTTAGCCTCGCACCAGAGGCTATTTTGAGCCTCGTGCGAGGCTACAAAGCCTTGTGTGAGGCTAAGTATAAGTCATGTGCGATGCTAGACAGGCTCGCGTGAGCCTTAAAAATGGTCATTTGATCTGACTGTCTCCACTTAATGTGAGACGAAGTGGGTGGGTGTAACCGCCTACTTAAAGTGTCATATATAGTGGGGTTAGCCCACTAAAGACTAAGTCAAACGTTGACCTGCCAAACCCTCGCATAGGGGGTGCAGAAAGCTTCAAGCGAAGCTGGAATTAACTTCGCGTGAGGCTAGTACAACTCTCAAGCGAAGCTACAAGAAAGCTTCAAGCGAAGCTATAATTTGTTTGAGGTGAAGCTGTAATTAGCTTTAAGCGAAGCTGAAGATTAGCTCTTTGCAGAGCTATAAAGAGCTTTAAGTGAGGCTTACAAGAAAAGGTTCAGGCGAAGCTAATATTAGCTTCAGGTGAAGCTAAAGATTAACTCTTTAGGCCATGCTGTGAAGGGCTTCAAGTGAAGCTCTCAAAAGAAGCTTCAGGCGAAGCTAATATCTTAGCCCTTCAACAAGGCTATTTTGCTTCAAAAGAAGCTATTCTCTTAGGCCATGCTTAGGCCTCTTTACAGATGATGTTGGCTTACTGTCTGCTTCACTGAATCAGTAAGTTTCAAGACATCGCTTGGTCCCTGAGAATGGGTAGAACTTGATCGTCAGTTTGTCCGCATCTTATCTTTTGTAAATATCAACAAGTTTTGATATCGTTCGGACTAGTTGAAGTACTACCTGGGGAGTTTGTTTTTTTGGAGTGTCAACAACCACAAGCATCTAAGAGATCAACTAGGAAGAGGAGATCAACCATTGCAAATGACTATATAGTTTATTTTGAAGGGCATGAGTTTGATGTAGGACTAGAGGATGACCCCATATTCTTGAATGAGACTAAACTCAGTGTTCACTTCTCTAAGTGGTCAAATGCCATGATGAATGAGTTAAAATCTATAAAAGAAAATGACATTTGAGATTTAGTAGAGTTGCCTAAAATAAAGATATTGATTAATTGCAAATGGCTGTTCAAAACTAAGCGGGATTCGAAAGACAACGTCGAAATATATAAGACACGACTTGTCGTAAAGGGATTCACTCAAAGAGAGGACATTGACTATAAAAAAACTTTCTCCCCGATTTTCATGAAGGATTCTTTTAAAATTATCATGACACTAGTGGCTCAATTTGACCTGGAGTTACACCAAATAGATGTTAAGTCCGTGTTTTTTATTGGTGACATTGAGAAAGAAATCTATATAGTGCAACCAAAAGTTTTGAAGTTAAAATTTCAAATCTGGTTTATAAATTAAAGAAATTCATTTATGATCTAAAGCAAGCATCCCATCAATGGTATTTGAAATTTGATC
>JAXCLS010005687.1:3498-13863 GCA_035584285.1 Agave angustifolia | reverse complement strand
GGGGGAGCCTTAGGAATGGCTGAGAGCATCAGAGCTACATGGATGGAAGCGGCTTCGGGGCGAAGAGCAGCTTATGGAATGGCTCCGGAGTGACGAAGGCTCCTGGTGGCAAGGACACATGTCATCATCCTGTTAGGGTCAAAATTTGACCACTACAGAGTCCAAATAGGGTTTGAAGGCTTTGGGTTTTCAGAGATGTGAAGGATTGGGTGATTGAAAAGTGAAAGCTGGAAGGATGGTAATTTAGTTTAGCTTTATAGGATGGATAAAGCAAATGCTAATGTGGCAACAAACTTATAAGCTTAATCTCTCATGTGGGAATATTCTTAGAGTGTTTCATTAATGGCTGTTAATGGTGTTTAGAGTTAATGACAAATGGCTAGTTGGAGATGGGCGTGTACATGTTTTGAGGTCTCAAGGGGTTCTTGATAAAGATGTGACAATTGAGGGCTTTAATAACAATTTACCCTAACTTTTCTTGATTTTATTCTGCTCCCCATAGCCACTTGCTTTATCTCTATATATTCTATTTTTTTATATGTTTTTATATATATATTTTTTAATGCATGTTTAGTGTCTAGGTCAGCAGTGAATTTTGTTGAATCAAGAACCTTAAAGTGATGACCAACTGATAAGATCCAAAAATTAATTTGTCATATATTTGGATTAATTGCTTTTTTTTGTTTTGTTTTTTTGTTTTTGTCATATGTTCTTGATGTTGAATGCCAGTTTTGTTACAGAATTTACATGCAACCAGCATGGTCGGTCGTCACTAACTTTCAGAACTCATGTACCATGAGTAACCAGCATGCAACATACTGTAGTTTGGTTACTGGCACCAAGTGGTTGCAGTTCTTGTTGGACCTTTTTGCACTATTGTTAAATTTGCCTTTAACTTGGGTTGCCTTAATTTCTTTAGGTTAATAAGATTCCTATTCAGTTAAATCTCAACTGATTAGTTCTTTGTTCTTCTTAATTTATGTACTTAGCCCCTCTGTTTTCATTGCTATTATAGATATATTTTCAAGATTGCTGTATTCAGCCGAAGCCGAAGCCTGTTGACCTGGAAGGCCCATATCGTCTTCTATACTGTTCAAGCAAGGGGGACAAAAATGGAGTGATTCACGAAATTGAGAATGGGGTATCTCCTAACCTAGCAGATTATGATAAGAGAACTGCACTTCATTTGGCTTCTTGTGAAGGCTGCACTGAAATTGTGAATTTGCTTCTGGATAAAGGGGCTAATGTAAACTCCATCGATCGTTGGGGCCGCACAGTAAGTTCATTATTGCGCACCTATTATGCAAGCTACATGTACTAATGAATATTATGTCCAGGGCCTTACTTCTCAGTAATAGCCAATGCTCTTTCTCCTATTTATACATCAACATTTTCCCTTTTCTTTCCTTTTGTTTCTATTCTCACTTTTGACATGTTTTTTTTTTTCTCACCCTATGTTACAATGATTAGATATCCATAATGATCCATTATGAAATTGCGCACCTATTATGCAAGCTACTTTGCAGAAAGGGTTTTCTTCTCTCTTTTCCCTTCATGAAGTAGAATCTATGTCAAACATGATACTTATAGGAAGGTCCTCAGGCGCATGTTGGAAACTTCTCAACCATGTTATTAATTTCATAATATCTTTCAAAATTTGGGCCACATTTTTGGAAAACTTTTGTTACATCCTTGACACTTCCTTATACTTATTTATTTACATTGCACACATTAATATATTAAAGGTCAGAACAATGGTTTATATACATAATATAGGTCGACTTTGCAGTACGAAAACGTCCAATGATGAAGCTGTCACCATGTCAAACAGGATACTGGAAACTCATACAGGACACTTTTTAATATGTCATCAATCTTTAATATCTTTTTTTCTTTTAAATTTTGAGAAACTTCTTGGACACGTTTTTGGATGCATCCTCGACTTTACACAGTAGTTTGATGTGCATTGCATACATTATGCTTCAATTCTCACATTTTCATACTGAAATAGTATGCAACACAACAAAAATATATTACAATAATGTCTTATCTAAAGTAAAATGAATAAGCATCAATTTTGGAAGTGAGGCATTAACATATTCTACGGAAAGAGGCAAAACCTATCACCTATATGAAGTCATAAAATGCACAAGAAGGTATTGTTCATTGTAATTCATATGTTCAACATTATGCGTCTAGCAAACTATTGAAAGCTTTAATTATTATAAAAATAGCGCAAAAGATATATATTCTTATTGGCATGCCCTCGTCCTATTATTTGAAGTCTACAACACCAAATTTGTGTCAATGTCCATGCTTAGGTTTTACCCCCTTGCATCTAATATGTGTATCATGTATGTTACATATATAATATATTTAGTTTGTTTATTTCTTCATTCTTCATTGTGTTGTTGACAAGCTTCATATATCTTCCTACTATGTTAAACAACACTAGTTTTTGTATTTCCCAATTAAAGCATATTTGTTATCCTTGAGCTTCAAATTTTCTTCCTAAGTTTGCTTCGGAATATTCAGGGGTAATTTTTCAGTTGGTTCCTTAAAGATATGTTCAGCTAGATCCCAAGCATGAGACCCACTTACTAACTCCACATACTCCCAGTTCAAACAAAGATTCTTCTTTTATGGTTACAATGATCTGTTACTGAAGAAAGCCATACGCTTCAAACATATGCGTTGCTCTGGAATAGCTCGCCACCTCTTTTGCTTCTGTCCTATTGCTCGCCTTTTGAGCTTATTCCTTTTCTTGTGCTTACCCCCCATTATTCTTAGGAATAAATACCTACGGTAACAAGTAGAAACTTGCCTAAAAGGCTCATGTGATAATTGTAGTAACTCAGAACACTCAATTACCCGGGGAATCATCCCATACCTACTTTCAATCCCAAAGCCTCCATTTATGTTTCTCTTTGGCTTCCTCAACCTTCAAATTATATGTCCCTTGTTTTGCAATTCAGTATGTGCAAAGGGTGCTACATTGTAGTATCAGTCCATATGAGATGCTGCAATCATCATTGGTCTTTCTCAAACTTTGATCCAAACAGGTGTCAAGTTGCACCCATTTGACCGTCAAACTAGGTATTGCAAAAGTTCTATGCACCCCCTACATGGAAATAAATTTCAAAGTCCATAATCATAAATATATGGAACAGAGAATGCCACAGAAGAGTGAGTGCATATACTACCCGTGAAAGCAAATAAGCGTGTAATAGATGAACATACCCATTTAACAATGTCTGAGGCTTACTACGGTTCACCTGTGTAATTTTAGATAGATACAATAGTGTTTGTGGTGCTCTAAGACTGTCATCAATAGCATAGATCTAGAAGGAGAGTGTGTTATCCATTGTACGGATATGGACCCTGTGACATTCATTCTTTATGTGCTTGATCTATTAATGAAACATGTAATTGGTGGTAATCTGGATGGCACTTCTTGCTTACCTTTAAACAGGTCTGGTGGGAGAATATGTGGTTATTACATGTGAGATGGCCTTGAAACTATTTTTATTGGTCACCTAGCGATGCTATTCCTCTTGAAATGCAGCAGTCACCAAGAATGTACAATGGCAATAAAATTTGTTCATCATGTAAGCTGCAGATATTCCTTGTCAAAAGGAATAAGAATGACAATCCGCATTGAGAATACAAGTCTAATCTAATTGAAAATATACAGAGAAGGACGAGTAAATGATGACAAGAGTTTCCCCATTTAGTCTCACATAAAATTTCTCTCTATATATTACCTTCAAAGTATATCAAGAGTTCTCCAATATTAAAAGTCTCTGCCCCTACACCAAAACTCCGTAGTTGTGGTGAGGGTTGAGGGTAATATATTTATATTCTAATACACCCCCGCAGGTCAGGCGCCCTTCCTAGGGGTCGAAACATGAGCTTTTTGTGCAGCGATCATTTTGTTTTTAAATGATGGAAGACATGTCTAATATATTTATAATTTTTTGCATCTTTTGTTGGTAAAAGCATTACATATTTTGGTGGCTATTGTAGTGTTTTTCTTCTATGTTCACTTTATAGTGACACCTAAATTGATTGGTATTCAAATTCCAAAATTTAGAAATAATATAGTAAAATTGCAGCCATTATCAGATGCTCGCAGCTTTGGGCATGAGGATATTTGCAAGATTCTGGAGGCGCATGGGGGAACAGATACGGTATTTCTTACTTATGGAAATGTATCCTTTGGTTTATTGTTTATGACTCTGAGTACATTGTATAGGAATAGGCAAGACTTTCTATGTTGAAATTATATCCTATTTATTTTCTAGAGATTGCAGCTTCACTTTAATAACAAGTACTGTTAAATATGGTTGTAATTAGGAGTCTGGTTATTTGACAGATACCATAGAATTCTACATCTTAACTGTTTTATTCATCTCATTAATATCACATTTAGATATTGTTAAATCATTGTTGCATTCATCTCAAAACAAATAATGAAAAAAAATTCTTAGGTCAAAGAAAATTCATAACCCAAACTTCATATAATTTGGTTTGTAAATGCGAAGATTTGACTTTATGCGTCATATAAGATGCATTTAGTTTCTCCACTAGAGAAATTACCCATACTATATATAATTTAAGGTGCAATGAGCACTAAGGTGTGTACAACTCCACATTTGGCAGCCCAATTGATCTAGTAGTATATAGGGATTAAACTACTAGTGAATTTATTTTGGTTATCTGTGGTTGAAGAAGTTAACGATGCATTTATGAACAGAATAGCTATTATGCATTTTTTTATGCAACAGTGTAATTTTGACATAAATAATAGGGTCTGTATGAAGATTTATGTGTTTTTAGAAATAAACAAGTCAGTAGCTACACTAATGTGATTAATGACCCATTTACACGTGTATACATACATATGTATTTTCAGATGGATAAATGTATCCATGTGTTTACGTAAATCTTGTATTTCGTGTAAGAACAATCGAAGAAATAGATTCATCTGTAGAAAGACAGATTCATTCCAGTAGAACCATAGCTTGCATAACAAATCATAGTTAATCTATTACCTCTTTGTTTTAGTTGTAAATTCTAGGCTCTTTCGGGCTCTATCACGTGTAGAGATTTTTGCATTACATTGTATTAGTTATGACACTAAATAGGGGTATAAATTTTAGCAAGACGAAAACAAAATATGAATATGACTTTAGAAAAAAAGAGTATGAGAAGATGAAAGTGTAGTTCATGTTGATGGTCAAGAAAAATCCAAAAGCGATCACATTCATGAAATAAAATTTGTCATTTCACGAATGTGAGATTGAGGATGTTGTTCATAGAAACAAGCATGATGGTTAAAGTAGGGAAATACTTCTGGAGTATTAGGTACTATGTAACCACAACATACCCATGAAGTTGCAGGGTGAATTTTATAGAACTGAGGTGCGAGCAGCTATGCTTTATGGATTCAAATGTTGGGCAATTAAGAAAGGACATGTCAGAAAGGGTAGCCAAAAATGTAGATGTTGAGTGGATGAGCAGCAATATGATAAAAGATAGTACAGGATATCACTGATGTGCAAGAAGATAGCAGTAGCTTCAATTGAGGATAAGGTGAGGAAGAATACATGTCTTATAGAGGCTTATTAGTTTACCAGTTAGAGGGCTGGGACTAGGACTGGACCAAAATGGGCATGGATTTAGAAAGTAAAAAAATAATGGTGATTGCTAATTTAAAAAGGAGGGTGGCCCTTAGCAGGGATGGATAGAGAAAAAGGATTAGTGTAGCCGAAGCCAAAAATTTGGACTAAAGGCCTTATTGTTTGTCATACATTTTCTTTTCATACATTTTGCACTGGTTTCAATGATGAGCATGGATCACAATACATAGATTGAGTACTACTCTGATCTATTTTGTTATAGAAGAAAAAAAAAATCAATGCATGGTAACATTTTGTGAAAGCTGTCACAGAATCTTTTTTACTCTATTTTAAAGCTAAAAAAGTCAATATTATTTTCTTAAAATTTCTATTTTCGTCAGTTCTAAGCACCATAAGTGTGGGGTTGGAGATCATATAATATGAACTGGTAGTTACCGCTAATTAACTTTATCACTAGATGTATGCAATAAGAAGTTAATTATTATGCATTACAGAAGGCTTGTAGTTCAGTTTCGTCCTACTTCTTAACACATCCCATGCAGATTCTTATTTTATGTTCCTAAGTTTTTATGGATGTTAAATATATAAGATAACTTGTATGATATGGATATTTATACCTGAAAAGCATTAATCATTATACTGTTGAGATCACATGAACCGGTAACTTCTGTCTGGAGTTTGTTATTTTGCAACATACAAGGTTGTGATTCATTTATCATGTTTTCGTATTATTCTCCTGATATATCAGCATGCGGGTTGTTATATCTATTGTTTCCAATTGTTGATGGATGGCAAGCATATGCCTTAAGTTATGTATGTGATTTAGATACTTATATAAGGAAAAGATTCACAGTGCAATAGAATGTACAGTCATCTATGTTCTGGCAAAATGTACCTTTTTGCACTCATTTGTGAAGCTTACGACATGTTATTTCCTTCTTGTTGAGTATTACTTCATTTTGATCTAGGTGGAGCTTGATGCCTCAAACCCTTGCTATGAAATTGATCACACGGAGGTTGACATGGATGATTCAGTTCTTATTGGAGAGGTATCCACTGCTAGTTTCTTAAAGCCAAACACATACACATGAAATCAATAATAAGTGTTTTCATTAAGGTACAAGCCTATAAGGAATATCGAGCCTACTTAAGGCTCTAAGTGGCCCCAGTAACCTAACCTTGCTTTAGTGTCATGTCAGATGGCTACTTTTACTTTAAAGCTTGAGCAATTAGATTGTTGGCTATGACATATACTAAAAGAAGACTTTGACTTGAAAAGCTTAAGCAAGTAGATAGTGGGCCTATAAAATATGCCAAACCAACTTATTATCTATACCCAAATTACTGAAGGGAAAGGGCGTTGGAGGGAGGGAGGGAGGCCGCATAGCTGTGCACATGCATGCACATGAAAAAATGGTGGTTAGAGATTCTTTCAGAAGGTGCAAACTTAGGACGGAGGAAGAGAGGGAGCTAACACAGCCAATGGCATGCGCATGCACGCATGCATGCACATGCGAACAGTAATAAATTGGGGGGGTTACTTTTTGGGATTATTTTCAGTAAGCTACACACTAGGACCCGATAACCTTGCTGCAATATTGTGCCAGATAATCCTTTGACTGGAAAACTTAAGCATGCATGCACCCACAATCCGTCCCAAACATAGGACCACCAATAAACTTGCTCTAATACCACGTCAGCCACTTTGACTCAAAAGCTTAAGCAAGTATAGTATGCCAACAATTTTATTAAACCAACAAAAACACAGACACACAAATGGGCTGCTAGAGATTATTTTCAGGAAGCTACTTACCTGGGGCCCATTAATCTTTCTGTAATATTATGTCAAATATCCACTCTACTCAAAAGTTAAGCAAATAGATAGTGGGCCAACAATGTTATCAAACAACTTAACATCTGCACTCATATTATTACTGTTTATACACTTCTAAATTTACCCACTAAAAATTATTCATTCTGGTTGCCTACAGTGGTGATCAGAACAAAATGCTAAGCCCATTAGTGGTTCTCTTTATGTTGACTTTCCCAGGTTATAATGTTGTGAAATAAATGTCATTTGTATGTCAACTTATTTAATCAAAAGCTTAGGCTACTACAAGTGGGTCAACTATGAATGTTATAATGCCGCTACCCAAATTGTAGCCATTTACATACTTTTAGAATTACCAATTAGAAGTTCTTCATGGCAGCTATATATAATAGAATTAGAATAGACATGCAAAGCCCTCTAATGCTTCTCTTTATTCGGCTTCTGCCTAGAGTATGATGCTGTGAAATGAATGGCATTTGTAACTTATTTATTCTTTATGTTATTGGACTTATTCTCCAGGTTACATGCTGTTTATGACTGATCATTTTCAATTAATCTTTATTAATTAACTCTCAAAATATGGATAGGGAGCATATGGTGAAGTCTATTTAGTGAAATGGCGTGGTACAGAAGTTGCTGCAAAAACAATTCGTTGTTCAATTGCTTCAAATGACAGGGTGAAGTGAGTTTTGCATTTTATGAAGTTTTACTTTTAGTTCATTGGCTGTCTCCATCTTGTCCAGTCGTTTGTCTCTGAGCTGCTTATTCTTGTCTGAGTCCTAGTGTTGATATTAAATATTATGTGGTTTGCTCACTTTTGAAAGCAGCTGCATAGAGTTATTATTTAAATGATATTCAAAATGGTAAATTCATGCTTCTCTAACAAGTACAACTTACAATATCAGCGCTATTTCAATTATAATAGCTGGTGTTGTATTTTAATGATCTTTGTTCCTTTTCTTCTTGGTGCAATCTTATATTGGAAATAAACTCTGTAATGGGTTAATGAGAATTAACTAATTGCTTAAATTTATAGCATATTTCTTGTTTTAGCATTTATTCAATTTGATTTTTCATTATAAAAGAGAGGAAATAGTAGACGCAAGGCTTTTGCCTTCTCTTTAAGTCGCTGCTGGCTTATCCAGNNNTTATGAAGTTTAGGCTTTATATGTGAAGAAGCAACATACATATCTCCGCTAAGTGAGCATGCTAATTAGTATTTAATAGTCTAACTTTCATCACCATACTTGTGCCTTTTGCTGCATTTTGCATGAGCTGAAATGCATGATGATAAAATGAGTTTCCTAGCTGTCCTTCTACTAGGTTTTCTCACAAGCCCTTCTCCTTTTTGTTATTTTTTTAGCCCTGATTTGGACCAACTTAGAAGATTGTTATCAAGCTAACAAATTTGGTCTACTTCTCAATTAGAGTTCTGTTGTGTGATGACCCATTCTCGCAGCAACTAGTTTATGTGATGATAATGATGAGTATGATAATGAATGGTGCTGCCATATTTTCTGGCCATCATCATGATTACCTTTACAATTCCAGAATAGTATTACTTGTCAGAACCTGGAGATAGAAACTTAATTGAACCTTCAGCCCGAATAGCATTTGGGCAAATCAGTTTTCTTTCAAGCTGTCTTTTGTTCTCACTGTTAATCCCAACTGTTATTTTGGTTTCATTGAAGTAATTCAATTTGAAGGCACTCCTCTACTTCCACCTTATTTACCACTGTTCATTCACATAGATTTTAACTGATTTACAAGAACAACAGGAATGCTTTCCTGAAAGAACTTGGCTTGTGGCAAAGGTTGCGCCACCCAAATATAGTGCAGTTTCTTGGTGTACTGAAGCACCCGGATCGCCTGATATTCCTGACAGAGTATCTCAGAAAAGTGAGTTTCTCAATTATCTATCATTTGTGTCCCTTTCTTACCTTAATCTTATGTCAACAATTTTTTTATCCCAAGTAGAGGTAATAAGGCTAGTAGGAACTAACTTTTCTACTAATCTCAGGGAACATTGTATGAAATTCTGAAAAACAAAGGCAGGCTTGACACTTGGACAGCCGTTGCTTATGCATTGGATATTGCAAGGTATGGACTGAATCTGCCTACCGGGAAACTTTTTTGAGTTATGACTTTATTAGGTGATTCTATAGCAATAGCCACTGCATTTCTCTTCTGGACGTCGTGCTGTCTCGAAATTATTTTATTAATATGTTATTATTATAGATTCTGTCATCTGTTTTTTGTGCTTCTTTGAGTAAAAGTATTCCTTGACATTGCTTATGGCACTTGGTTTATTTTGTATCCATCATCTATGCAAGGAATGCTCGTTCGAACCTAAAATGGCCATGGAATACATGTTTGAGAAGTGGTATGACATGTCTAAGGAGAGTGCAAAAAATGTAACTGTGTGACACACATCTGACAAACACTGCATTATGATAAAAGTGTGGCTATATAGAAAAAGCTTATCTATAATGATGCACGATTAATCTTCAATAGTTCATTTTATAATGTCATAGTAAAGCTCTGAGTTAAAGCCACCAACTCTTTATGAGGTTTCAATTACATATTTGAACAGGTAAACGGATAAAACTAAAACATATCGGAATACATTTTATAAATCTTAAAGTCCCTTCCACTACACTAAAATCCAAAGTTATGATGAAGGTTGAGGGTTAAATTATTATATTTTAATGCTCCCCGTAAGTTGAGCACCCTGTGGGTTTAAACCTAGCCTTTTGTGTAGTGAGAGAAATATATATATACATACATACATATATATATATATATATATATACACACACATATATATATACACACATATATACACACACACACACACACATATATATATAGGGGTTACTGTACCTCAGCCGA
>JAXCLS010005581.1:17823-30387 GCA_035584285.1 Agave angustifolia | reverse complement strand
GCTGGCGGAGGCAGCAGATAGTAGCAGATGGGCCAACGGGTGCTAGCAGGGATCAAGGATGTTGCGATTAGGGTTTTAAATGATGGGGTAGTGGCAACTAGGTTTTTAATAGAAGAGGAAGAAGAATATGACAGCTAGGCTGGTGGTAGAAGATGGCGGCTAGGGTTTATGAAGAGAGAAGAGGAGAGAGGAGAAGATATCATCTTGATACCATGTAGAATTTTGCTAAAAAAGATCTAAGAGAGGATAATAGATCCCTCCCTCAATACTTATTATTTATAGGCAATTACAAGATACAACTAATAGTATGAGTAGGATTCCTAACAATATAAAAACTCCAAATAAAACCAAAACAAAAAACAAAAACTCTTAATAGGAAACTAACTGATCAAGATTCCTAATAGAAACTAACTAATAACATCATGAGAAAATGAAGCTGATTATACTTTGCAGGCAAAATCTGTACCAATGTTGTGGCCTATTTCTAACCTCGTGCTGTATTTGTTTATAGGTAATTAAAGGAGAGTAGCAATTAGTTAGATCCAGAAAACTTCGTCATGCTCCTTTTATACTCGAGAAAGCTGCAGAAGAAATCATCTTTGTAATTTCATCTCTTTATATATAAAAAGACAATAAAATAGATTTGAACTCTTTATGTTGAGCACCCTAGCTATTGACTAGGTCAAACATGTAATAAATCCCCAAATAACCCAACTTACCCCTATGGTTCCAAGCCTACTATCCACGCTCGCTACTTTTAATATAGTGTACACCATTTTTATGCACTGTGCAATTACTAGCCAGCGACAAACCTTCCTGCTCAACTAGTTAGTAAATCAATCATCGGTTCAACTCACTGTGAAGCAACCCTAAATTCAAGAAACTAAAGATAAACCAACAAAAAAGCCTTTATCCCAATTTTTCTGGTCCTCTCCATTCAACTCCATTTATGGCTACCTTGTGAAGAACAAAACTTCAAAGTTGAAGCCATATCGGGTCAGACATTGTGTCAAACGCTACTGTGGTGTTGCTGTTTCATGTGTAGTGTTTTTAGAATTTTGTGTGCTGGGAGTGTCGCGTCATTTCCTGCAAGTATTAGCATGTCCATGTTTGTACTTCTTAGGGGGCCCGCCTCAGTTAAATAATTTATCACCATATCTTTCCTTCATTACCACAATCTTCACTCTTTATCATCTAACCCTAGCTCAAAGCGCTCTGTCTACAATCATACCGATCCTAATTTGCTCACTCATTGCCTCCATAGCACATGTTCAAACCATCCCAAATGATTCGCCCTTTCTTTTCTTGAACATGTTGCCGAACATTTTGATCAACAAAACATGGCTTCTTGAAAAGCCCATTCTATAAAATTTTCCTTTCAACTTGACGGGTATTCAATGATCACAAAGTACTACAAAAGAACTTCTTCATTTAAAATATATTGATTTGTTTCTATAAAATGAATTCTTACAGAAAGTAAATATGGGCATGATATCTTTATAAAGACTTATAAGAGAGTACATTAATATAGGAAGCAAAGCACATTAAGAGAACAAGTCAATGTTAATAATTCAACTACTTATCGCTAGTATAATAACTGCCATAAAATAATTCAGCCAAAAATTTAGGAAATCAAACTCAGACGCAATTAGACGAGTTACAGTACTTTTCCATTACACTTTAATTCTAAAACTTAATAAAAACATGGAACCTACATGAGATCAACAATCAAATTACACAAATACACAAACATGCAATGTGGGAAAAGAAAATGTATATTACTGTAAGTGAGGAAACAAATAAAAAACAAAAAGCAAAAATGAAATCCTACCTTGCATGATGAGGCAACAAGTTTGCCTTCATGGTCACAACACAAGGAAAACAGCTCATTTCCATGACCATAAAGCTTGTGTGACTCAGGCCATAATGTGTGCCATGCTAACTGTTCCTCGACAGGAGGCTGGGTCAAAACTGTTGGCACTGCATCTGGAATTGTTTCCAAAGAGTCGGGAACATTATCACCAAGCACACTTGCAGTTTGAGCTGCAGCTGCATGAAAGAGTCATGTTAGAAAGATGCCAAAACAAAATGATGATGCATCTATAAATACTCAAATTCTTACCAAGTAATAAAATTTATGGTAATAAATATACAAATTCTTACCAAGTAAACAATTGGCAGGGATTTCCAAGAAAAAAGAAAATAGGTAAATAAGGCCATAGGAGCAAAAGAAAAAATATAAAGAAAACTTCATATGTTTCAGTTGACATCTAATATTAACTTTAGCACAACCACATTAATATTTAGCTCCCAAAGAGCCAGAGCAGGCTCAAACTGGCCCTGACAGGCTTGGCTATAGTCCAGCTCAGGCGTGGCCTAGGCCATAAACCAACTCCATACCTGGCCCACATATAGACACTTCTTAAAAAAGTGGCAGGTTCAAAGTAAGAGTTTATTATGTGCCCTTCGAAGTATAAGCCAATGTGGCTTGACCTCGTTTAACTCTAGAATCACATGCCCAGCCAGAATGCCCCCCATGGAACAAACTTTGTATCCAAATGTCAAAAAAGTTTGGGCCAAGCCATTCTGGTCAGTAGACTGTCCCTTGGAAACTCTATCCATGCTGCACACAAAAATATACTGATTGGGTGAAATGTCAAAACACTATGGATATTTTAATAGTGAACAGAAAAACCAAAGCAACCACGAAAACACAGATTAAAAACACATAACAGAAACTCTTGAATACAAAGTTACAAAGCAAGGAAACAAATTTTGTACATACTCTTTCAGATAAAAGATCAGAGAAAAATTGCCTAACAACAAAAAATGCTTTAAAGAGTTGGATGTCTCCACACAATTCTATTGATACACTTCTTGGTTGAGGTACTGAGGTCAGACACATATTGCCTGTGATATTTGTTTTATTTGTAGGACTCCTTTGAGCTTTCATAGAAAATACATGTTTCAATATTTTTCATACTCTACACTTAAAAAATTCTATAAGATGATTAATAAACAGAAATGGTGCTAGAAAAACAAGAAGATAAGCTGCATAGGACAGACAGACTTCACGTAGTGTCCTCTGAATAAATGGCCAGGAGTACACCTGCAAATGGGGCTGGTTAGGCCTGCCCAACACGAAATTGGACTAGGCTTGGGTCACTAAAACTCGGATTGGGCTTGGGCCACAAACCTCAACCTGATTTGAATTTGGTTGAGCTAGGGTTGACTATTAGCCGAACCCAAGCCCAAATCCGAACCCAACCCAAGCTCAACCTGACCTAACCACTTGTTATTATGAAATTTTCATGTGGCATCTTTATTCACCTAGGTTCCTGTCAGTGTATTATGGACCGAAAAGGAGTTGAGATACTCGTGAATTAAGTAGGTGAAGAAAAGATCTAGTGATTTAATATCCTGAAATAAGAAGATTAAGACTGACGCTTCAGGTGGGTCAGGCTTGAGAGACCTTAAGCCACCAGAACTGCGGAACTGATTGCGTCCTAGAGAATTAATGTATATGGACAAAAAATGTCAAGGACAAGATATGTAAAAGAATCACTTTTCACAACAGCAGCAGTAACAATGGCAAAACCTTTTTCAGCAACCATAGAAAAAATAAATTCATGATTTAAAATACATACATTCATCATCGGAATATTTCAACCATATAAAAATAACCTCATGACTTAAAATACATACATTCATCATTGTAATATTTCATATTCTCCTCGAGAATGTATTAGGAGGAGTTAAAATTATTTCACAGCCAGATGAAAATACTCATATTATTGGGGGAAAAACCCTAGTTCCAACTGAACAGCAAATAAGTATTTATTAAGCTCTTCCCAAATAGTTCCAACTGAGGGTTAATTTATTTCACAGCCAGATGAGAATACTCATATCAATAAGCGCTTCTCAACTGAATGACAACTTCCACAACTAACAGTCAGTTTTTCATGACAAAATCCTTGACAGGATCCATGTCCTCCATGACACTATCATATCAGGAAAAAAAAAATCATTTATCTTTGTCTAAAGTGCTCATTTTAAAATAAGACTTTCATTTAAGCCAGACTTTTGTCAGCATTCTTTTTTATTTATCAAAGAAAATAATATAGTTTCCCTATTAAACATATAAGCTGGGTGACAACCAGCACATTCACAGCATCAACAACATAAAATAAGCTCCCAATATCAAGCCAAAGCCAGTACTCATTGACAGAAGCTATGCTGAACTAATAGTTAAGATTTTCTCAGGCCAAGATTGGTGTTATTCAATCTAATCTTCTTCCACTAGAGGTCTGGATAGAGACCTATACTTAAATACAGCTCCAGGTTTGAGCTTATGACTTAGATAATTGAAAGCCTGGTCGCACTCAACATCCAGCATTCTAATTTAGTTTTTCAAAATTGAGGAAAAAGAGACAGAGGATACCATGCACATATATAGGTTTTTGAGAAAGCCCCAGCGCAGACATATTTGCACCCAGGATCTTGACATCTTCTTGAAAATCCTCAAAGTAGCTAGATCTCCCGAGAACAGCATGGTTGAGAGTCTTCAAAAATGATAAAGGAGCTTCAAATACTCTAGCAACTTTTTCATCAGCTCCACTAACAAACCGGTGGTTTCCAGTCCCATGTATAATGGCCACACAATTAATATCATGCCCATGAACTTGTGGACGAGCAATTTCTTGCCAAGAAGATTTTTCTCCAAGGCAAACTTCATTTTTCCATGGTGCAAAAATACGAGTAGTCTGCAAATGAAAATGATCACAGAACTGTTGTAAATAAAAGTAACATTTTATCCACATTAAGAACCAATCAGACATAGTGCAAACAAATAAACAGCAAATTCAGGACCACACTAAATAACAAGACAATATAAAATTGGACAAAGTTGAAAGATCGGTTATTGCAATTAATGGAACTTATAAAGGATCTTTAAAGGATCACTACATAGAGTATAGATGGCAAGGCTTGTTGCTTATGGTTATCTTTTGCAGTTACTGGTTTACCCAAACACAGTTCAACAATATGGAAAGTGGAAACAGCTGCAAATGGCCTAGTAATATGTGCAATATGCAAACTTGATACACAGAAAAATAAAATTCCAAGCAAAATGATTATTGCGAAACTTTAGTTACATTATCTCACAAGTGATACTATCAAATCATGAATTACTTTGTAGATCGCGCTTATCGCCCCAGCTAAGTCATGTTACTGTGCAGTAATCCCACCAACAACATGACCAGAACAAAGTTCTAAAAAGTACAAAAAAATCTCATAACCAACATGTAGATAATATGTATCATCCTTAGTAATACTACTAGATTGTAAAATCAATAGTTGCCAGGATAAATTTCAAAAGAGGAAAAGGAATGTTAAATCATAGAAGTAGCATGCATGGTTGCACAAATTCTGGCTCGTACAGTATTCCTGGTCATATCGCTGTCTTGAATTTCCCCTTCAATTTCAGTATTCTATAATCACACAATAATCTAGAAACATATAGCATAACAAGCAGAATTTATGTGTACTTCAAGTTCATGACCCACAGAATAATGCAACATACAACGGAAAATATACAATGGTAGAACCTTAGCCACAAGCAGAATGACTGCCCAATGCCAATAAATCTAATGCATATCTGCAATATTAGACCTTTTAATAGAAAATATTCACTCAAAAAGTTTCTGTTATGACATTCATTGTAGAAAGTTTTTACATAAATATCATCCTTGATTTCAAGGATTAAATCATCACTATTTATATGTAGTACCAGGTCTAGCTTGATGTATTAGGTATTCCCAGTTAATATCAGGTAGTCTCCTTTTTGTTCTTAAATCACTTATTTTTTGCTACATTGAAGCTAATAATCTAGTAACATACAACAGAACAAAACAGAAAATATGTGTATTTCAAGTTCATGACCCATAGACTAATGCAACACACAATAATCTAGAAACATACAGCAGAACAAAACAGAATTCATGTGCATCTCAAGTTCATCACGCACAGGCTAATGCAACACACAATAATCTAGAAACGTACAGCAGAACAAAACAGAATTCATGCGTATTTCAAGTTCATGACCCACAGGCTAATGCAACACAAAACGGAAAATAGACATGGTAGAACCTTAGCCACAAACAGACTAACTGCCAAATACCAATAGAACTAATGCATATATGCAATATTAGACCTATTCATAGAAAATATTGCATTCAAACGTTTCTGTTATGACATTTACTGTAGAAAGTTTTTGCAGTAAAATCATCCTTGATTTCAAGGACTAAATCATCTCATTATACGTAGTACCAGGTCTAGCTTGATGTGTCATGTATTCCTATTTAATATCACTTTAGTCTCCTTTTTGTTCTTAAACAACTTTGTGATTATCACAAAGGAATGACAAAAACTAAGGGAATTTCTTAATTCACTCCAAGAGACACCCCCTTAGATGTCAGCTTAAATTTAGATAGGATCATCATTTTAAATTTCAATTTTTTGAGGGGTCTTTTTTCAAATTCTTTTGGACTTCAGTCTTAGAGGAACTATATTGCAAATATTTAGAATTAGAAATTGGCATCTTTTAGATTAGGTAGGATCCTCATTAGTTATTAACTATTAGGAATTAAAATCTTCTTTCTAGTTATTTTACATAGGAGAATGAAAGTTTTCTTCTTCTATTTTTTTTCCTTTTTTCCCAAAAGAAGAGTGACTAGGTATGCTAGCTCCCATTCATGTGAACAAGAACCATATGAACCGTACAACGAATTGAGGGTTATCCGATTGGGTTAGTAAGGTTTTTCTTTCTTTGTCTTTATCTTACAACATATAAGGGCTGTGTTGGAAGATGCATTCAGTTCTTGATGAACGAAAGTCTGGATTATTTGAGACGGAGGTCACAGGTAATCCTTAATTACTCTTGCTTCTTTTAGCCTGCCCTAAAGTGTTGGTATCGGAACACAACCGGGCTATTTGATAGGTTTCTTTCTCCTTGTCTGTTCCCTCTCGTGTGATGCAAATAGGTCTTCCTTATCCTCCAGCAATCTCTCCCTTGAAACTGATTTAAATGATACAGGTTTATATTTATGTACGGCTATTGAATTTAGTTTTATAGTGATTGCAACTCTGTTTAATAATCTATTATGCATAGAATGCATAACACAGAATGGATGATGTATAATTCTGCAAGGTGTTTTAAAATTGTTTCAAGCTTTTAAGACTGTAATAACATAAAGGGGAAAAAATGTTTGCACCCCTTCTGTTTTCAATTTTTTTTTTACCCCCTCTCAACTTCTCTTCATGTTTTCTCCTTTCTTTATATTTTTATCACCTTTTACCCCGATCAATTAATAGTCTTTTTCAAAGGGGTAAGATGGTAAAGTTTACAATCTTCCTTCCCCCACTTTCCCTTGCCAGAAAACCCCAAAACCATACGCAGTTGCTGCCACCACCTCGTCCATTGTTGGGACATGACGTGCTAACAAAGTTCTGTGTTTTTAGATACTTCTCAGTGTCTACAACATCTAATTTGAAAATCTAGCTCTTCTTCATTGATGGCATCATTGACTGTGTTCTCCAATAGAAAATTTTGAGTATACAAAAAAAAATAAAATTTAAAATTGTGGTTAGTAGTTAGTGGATTTAGGGCAGTAACAGAGAATTGGATGTTCATTTTTTACCAGTCACTTGGAAAAGTTTATAAACCTACTGTGAACAATGAAGAATGAGAGACTGACCTGGTCATGACTAACAGATAATAAATATTCACCGGACTTGGCCCATGCAATGTCAGATACAGAAGCAAAATGGCCAGAGGGGACTTTCTGTGGCTGCCAATTTTCATGATCCATTCCGGTATTTCTCCAAAGATGAAATGATCCACCATATCCATGAGCAAGAATCAAATTGCCATCTGGAGCCCAATGACCACCATAAAACCCCAGCGCAGTGTGACTTAATTCACCAACTGTTACCATGTTAACCCAGATTCCAGTCGTTTTCTCAGGTCTCCAGATCATCATTGTCTTGTCCATGGATGCAGATAAGATGCTCATGGGCTGCTGACACTCATCAAATGATGAACGAAGAGGAGGTTGCCATTCGACAGAATAAACCCAGTCTTCATGCCCAACAAGAAGAGATTCTAGAGACACCTGATAAGAGCAAGTGCCAGCCACAAGCATGGGACCTTCAATATATGATGCCAACCCTGTATCTTCTTTCCAGTGTGGCACCTCTGAATTAGCAGTAGAAACATGCAAGACCATCTTCCATATGCGAATGCTTCTGTCCTGAGATGAACTTACAAGAAAAAGGCTTTTCTCTCCGTTATCTACACAAATAGGCAAGGAGAAGTCCAGACTTCTAATCCAATCAGTATGGCCTTTCAGCTCACAAGCGTGAACAAACTGTAGGATAAGAATAACATTATTATGCATCGAGAAGCCTATGAACAGTATACAAACTGTAGGAAACAAAATATGTCATCAAGAAGCTTATGCACAAACTGTAGGATAAGAATAACATTTTCTTTGTTCTGTCGAGAAGCTTACAAACAAACCGTGGGAAACAAAATATGACAATGGAATATACAGTTTACAAACCTTGCCAGTTGAATCGCCACAGTACAGATGAACTTTGTGATCTAAGCCCCCGGTTGCTAGAACTAACTGTCCGGAATCTCCAGGCAACCTTGCCAATGACAGCGCAACCATAGGTTTTGAACCCACATACAGAGTTTCCAAGCATGAAATTCTACAGTTACCTGTAACAAACAAAAGATGATTTAATACTCAAAACAGCCTGTAAAAGACATATGCCCTAAGAGTAAGAGAATTCAACGAAAAAATAAATACATTTACTGTAAAGGTATATACAAGAGAAAACAAGCGGCATCTCCACCACATGACAAGTTTAAATTTATTCCCTCGCACGATTATTGCATTTATTCATTTAGACAAAAAAAATATAAACATTATGACCAAAAAATTGCAAGAATATCATAGTCAATGAAGCTCCCTCTTGACCTCCAGGAATTGAAATGCTCTAGAAGTTTCCAATTTTGGTGAGGCCTAATTCATTCTGAAGCTTCAATATAATGTAGCTACTTCAAGACCTCTTTGAAACTGCTCAGTTATAATCTTCCAGATAGCAGCAACAAAGAGAAATCGCATCAACTACTCTCTGTAACACTGTGATTGGTTGCAAGCAGTGGACAAGTTGTGACTGTGATTCTAATTTCCTAATAAGTTGGTCTATTTTCATTCTTGAAATGAAGATCATTTACATTAACTGGTAAACAACATAAATTAAAATAGAATAAGATGAATGAATGGATCATGCATACTATAGGATGGCCTAACCAAAGCTTATTTTGAGATGCAGTCTCATAGGAGCATGACCCTATCATCCTTTTCTCTTGTTTCAGCAAGATTTTTAATCAACTTTAGCACAGTTACCTTGCATTTCCATGATTCCATCTAACGGATAGATGCATGCTAGTGCTACGTGAAATAATAAACATACACTTACAGTTTAACTAGAAACAAAATGTTGCTCGCATCTAACACTACAAATTCAATTAGCATCAATCAACTAAGTATGGAATAATTAATTTGGTAGAGGAAAATCAGATGGCTCAAAACTTTTAACTTATTATTAAATTCTTATTTCTCAAGCAAACTTCGCAAACATGGTTAAGGTAGGACATTTGTAAGATAATAGAGTACAACTGGGAAAGCATTTGAAGTATTTAATGTTGTGTCAATTGTCATTCCAAAGGCAGCTAGGAAGTTCATAACAAATGATAACATTAGTGATGTTAGCGACCAAGTATTTCACGTCTATTCTGAGAGTGCAATCACAATCAAATCAAATCAAAATGGCAAAAGCATTAACTTACCATTAATACTAGATGGAAAGGCAAGTTCCCAGACATTAACAATACCATCTGATGAGGTGGAAGCAAATATTGCAACAGATTGTGAAACCATCATGCCAGTAAGACATGTAACACCTTTCTTATGAGTCCCTGGTACTTGTGCTGCATGTCTCCACTGCAAAATAAGTTACAAACATAATCACTCACATGATTTTGCAAGTGGTGAAACATGAAGTTCAATGAAATTGCTGAAATGAACATGATCACATAAAGCTGCAGTAAAAGCCAGCTGAATCGAATGTGTGGGAGTAAGGATTTGATCTCAATGTTATTATTTCCATTGACACTCTTACAAAAAAAAATAGAAACATGCGAGATTGCACAAAGTTTGTGAGGAAAGAGTTACCATCAACAATTTCAGTGAACTAATAAAATGTGATAATAAAAAAAAATTATATATAATGAAACATTTTATCAGAGTGGAAGTTAGAAGAAAGAAATAATAAGGGGGACAACATAGATACACGGAATTGTCACACAGGCATGTGTTCATGGTCAAATATTAAATAAATCACTAGATTGCCAGGCACGTGCAATGCACGTGCAAAGTTTGTGAGCCCCCTCTGATATTCCATTTTTAAACTTGTGGCTGCATTTGAAAATATAAGATAGAGAAGAGTAAGTTTTAATAAGGTGCTTTCTACTAAGCAAGGTTAACTATTTAATAAGAGTAACCCCTTTTAACTACTTCCGCATACAATGTCCTTATCTAAATGCATGCATGCCCCAAGTTGTATATAATGTTATATACAGCAAAGATAATTATAAAGATAGTTTTTGACATGTGCTCTGAACGTGCAATACCAAATGGGGGTTATGTACATGTTGGGCTGCATTAAAAAGACTGCAAAGGTGCAAGTTCCCGCTTTTAGAGAGGAGCAAGGAAACCAAAAAGTATTTTATCCTTGCAGCAGATTTTAGTCCAATTCTTTTTTATAGTCTTTTATTTTGTAGATTGTTGTGCTACTAAGATGCAAAAAGGGAGATTTTGTAGTTAGGTTTGCAACCTGCAAAAAGTACAAACAACAAGGAGACATAACAAAATTGGCAGATTAAGCAATTACAACTTTTGATTTTATGACGTGTATATGAAACAGTGACAAATTTACATGAAAATAATAAGCCAAGTTAATGGTTGGTATTAATAGTACAAATTTAAGAGGGTTGTACGTTCAACTTAGTCTGTTAAGATTACAAAACATAATTTCCAGAGAAGTTTACGTGTAAACTGATATTTTTTTTGTTCTACAGTTTTGATTAGGGGGGTGTCATTAGTTTGGGATTCTTGACAAGGTCAAATTATCCTAGTAGGACTTGGAATTTTTAGTTGGATTTGACTAGAATTTGGACTTGGACTTGGATAATTTGGAGTATGACTAGGACTATTTGCACTGTGACTAGGAAAATTTTGTAAGATCATTTAATAATGTGAAACTATTCATCATTATTTAGATGTGCTAAGTTAACACTAATTAACTAATTTTTTAATAAAACAATATTAGTGTATATTAATTAGTTCATATTAAATAACTGAATAATAACAAGTTAGTTAATATTAATTTCTATAGTTTAGTAATATTCTATCTACAAAATATCTTATTAATTTCCATAATTAAACAATATAATATGATAACAAAATAATAATAGATGTGGCTGATATTGAAACCGATGCCAACCAAGATTTAAAATCATGACTACAACCTTCATCACTTGGCCCCTTCCTAGGCTTTACACGAATACACCCGTTTTTCTAATATAAAACAATTTCCTAACAAAAAAATCTAAATTGCTCACTAACAATAAACCCTGAATATTGTTACTAACCAATCACCCTTATTTGTATCTCTAAGTGGACCAGGTTTTAGGTCCCAAAAATATTCACTTCTAATTTGAACATTGTTTAAAAATACTAACAAACCTAAAAAAATTAATTTTAAAATTAATTTGAAATGTTGTACGTCTTGAAAAATCAATAATTAAATAAAGACCCAAAAAATTGAAAAGGGGCTCCTAAAACAGAGATAACCTCCATGTCTGCATCAAAAACCTAGAATATTCAAAACTTGGCCCAAACCCTTGATTATTAGTGTTTTAATTCATTTTTAGGTTTCCTTGAGCCATAAGTCAAACAGGCATAAAGTATATAGGTCAACCTATACAGTTACCCCTCTTTGGTTAACTAGAAAATCAACAACAGGGGGTCACCTGAAGCATTATTCATTATTATTAACCACAAGCTATAGGTTTTAACCGATCCATTCATGTTTAGCTAGTGGGCTGGACCATATAGGTTCACCAATGTTAAGAGGATAAGAAAGCAACATACTTTCAATTGTACCATTAGAACATTATTTTGAATGGATTTGCCCCTTCTATAAATATCAACTAATTCTAGAGAGGTGCTATATGTGCGTGTGTGTAGGACATTCATGGCATTTGTTGTAGGATTCTAAGAGAGAGAAAACCTATGGAAAGAAATGCTATGTTGTTTTGATATCCCAAGCGCCAATATTATTTCTGTAGTGCATCAATTTGTATTCAAATCTTTGACAGAATATCCTTATGTTCATGACTTTCTTGTACTCTTTGTAGGTGAAACCGAGGAA
>JAXCLS010005435.1:20787-32543 GCA_035584285.1 Agave angustifolia | reverse complement strand
GAGACCATATAACTATATAAATGTGACTATAATATGGGCATCCTTAATATCAGTCAACTTTAATAGGAATCCAATGCTAATAATCAAGGTTAAGTGGGCCACCTTTATATAAGATTAACAGTTCAGTGTCAATTTTTAGTTCTTGATGGTGCTTACAGTTCTTTTTGGGAATCTTGATAGTTTTACTAGTGTCAATTTTGAGTTCTTGATGGTCTAGAGCTAGGGTTTACAGGGTCAGGTGTCTCATATCTGAAAATTTCTGGACATAATGCTTATTTGGATGTTGTGTAGTAATTATCTAATGGTTAATGCACAATCACTAGATTATTTATAGATAACATTTTTTGTGTAGAAAAGGTTTTGAGATGGTTCTTGATGGTATTTAGAGTAATTTTACAGTTTTTTATTGTCATTGACAGCTTAAGTTCTTGGTGTTGCTTTGTGTCATATTTTGGTTCTTGAGTATGATTGCAGTCCTTTTTTCTTTCTTTTTTTAGATAGTTTCATGGAAGTAAATCTCGAGCTCCTGACAAATATACAGCTAGGGTTTAAGATCACGCGCTTCGTTCTGAAAGTTAGCTCAGATCCTGTGCCAATTTGGATCTTGTACTATGATTATATAATCATTAATGAATTGATGATCACTAGTTGCCTGCCAGTCAACGTTTCTTTATAGGGAATATTTGGAGATGGTTTTTTTATTGTATTTAGCGCCATTTTATAGTTTTTTATGGTAATTAGTGTTAGTTTTTAAGTTCTTGATGGTGTTTACAGTTTTTTTGGGTCTCTTGATTGTTTTAGAAGAGTCAATTTAGAATCCTTGATGAACTTATATCTAGTGCTAAGGTTTATGCATCTCATATCTGAAAAATAATTGGAAACTTTGTGATAATTAAAATGTTGTACTATAACTATTAGATGCTTATATTATAACCTTTTCAATATAGATTTTCAGATGGTTCTTTTCTGGTTTGTGAGGGTATCTAGAGTTATTTTATAGTTATTGTTGGTGCTGAGGATTAAAATTTTAGTCTTTGATGGTATTAGGGCTAAAGTTTTAGATCCCACACCTTATTTCTTTAGTGCATCTTATTTATTCTAGTAATGGATGTTTTACGGTAATTATCCAGGCCTTTGTGAACAGATTGATTTTTAGTGATCGGTCAGATAAAGTATTCATCTTCATGGTGTTTCCAATTGTCTTTTAGAGTTTGCTTTTTCCTGGTTCTTGTTGGTATCTGTAGCTATTTTAAAGTTTTTTCCTGGCTCAGATTTTTCTAGTTCAATTCTGTTTTTTTCAGGGTTTTCTTCTTCTTTTTTAGAGGTCATTTATAGTTCATGTGGTTATTTGGTGTCCTCTCTTCCATTTAGTTAAATTATACCCCTTTATTTGTTTTCTATAAGAATATCTGAGCGATTCAGTTATTTCTTTCACTTTCCTTCTGAGATCTTGCACCAAATAATCTATTTCCAGATTTTGTGGCAATTTCCATGCTGTACTGTGATCATCCTATTATTCCTGAATGTTTAAGTGTTTGTTCTCAGATCTTCAAAAGGTGATGGAGGATACTGTGACAACATTTATTATTTCTGTCAACTAATGCTATTCTCCTTGCATTTCTTTGTTTAATTTAGGTATGAGATGGCAGCAGAGTACGCTGATGACGATGATGATAAAATTGCAATTCTTGATCTGAAGAAAGTGACTCTGGCAGAGCAAAAATTGCACAATTCAATTATGAAAGTATATGCTTTGAGTTCTCTGATGATCCTTTCCTTTCTTTATGCACAATCTTTTTTATATTTTTGTGACTTTTTAACATGAAGGTGGTTCAGTTCTATATATCACTCATTTCTTCATTCCATGTTCACCGTCTTGCAGTTTCTATTATATATGTATGTATTGTTGATAAATACACTACTTGTGAAATAATTTTAATGTTAGGAGAACATCGATATTGCCCAGCATATGATATGACTGTTATATATTGACGAACTTGAATTAATATTTGGTATTTACAAACAAGAGTAGAATCCCCAGCGTTATAATAGAGGCTTGAATGGCTTGCAGAGGTCCCACATCCTCTAATAATCTATGTTAGTTTTAGTACACATCTTCTGCATACTAAATGTCATTAGTTTTTATATCTTACAATATGGCCTTTTGTTGCTCTGAATTTATGGTGCTTTTGACTCCATAAGTATACATGGCAGATTTAGTTTAGTAAAAGAAAACAAAAGGCCACATTCTATCTACTTTAATCATGTTAGCCTTTTACACTGGTTTCAATATGAGATTGGTTCTGTAGAGTTCACTTAAGGAATTTGTTATGCAGGAATGGGGTGTTGATCCAAACAAAGAAATTAATCCCGACCCCGCAACAGTGAAGTATACCGGTTTTGTGCTCGCAACAGCTAAAGGGAAAGTTGAAGGAGGAAAAGGCCCGGGGCAGATTGCCACTCCGTTTGAGAAGACCAAAATCGCAGCTTATACAGTAGGTGCTACGACTCCGTGTATGAGGCTTTATGCTCACTTGGGCAAAGAGCTTCAAAAGTTCCTTCCTGAAGATGGAAGTGATCATCCCTATAAGAAGTGGATTGACTATTATTCCTCCAAAAGTTTTGAGGTTTGTTTTAAAACTGTAGCCAATGCCTTAAACTGTTTCCCCTAACCGCTAGAACAATGCATTTGATCACGACAGGTACTATTGTATTTGCTAATATTTTTTGTCCTTCTTTTTTGTGTTATTTGTACGGGAACAGGCAGCAGCTGTTCAATTAGAGGAATTACTTGACAAACTGAGTGTTCCACTGACCGGTGAGGAGCTTGGCTTAATAGAAAAGATTTATCGCCAAGCAATGAAACTTGAGATTGAGTTCTTTTCTGCTCAGCCAATTGCTCAACCAGCTGTGGTTCCATTGATAAAACTGCATGATCCGATGGAACAGCTTTTCATATTTTCTGATTTTGACTTGACATGTAGTGTAGTTGATTCCTTTGCAATTTTAACCGCACCAAAGACTCATCAGGGTGCGGCTGATGCAAAAAAGATTTCTTCAGACACAATTTTAACTGCACCACAGGCTGATCAGGGAGTGGCTGATGCAAAAGTGATTTCTTCAGACATAATTTTAACTGCACCAAAGACTGAACAAGGTCTGGCTGATGCAGAAAGGATTTCTTCGGAAATGAGAAACTCGTGGTATGCACTTTCAAATCAGTATGCTGAGGAGTATGAAACTTGCATTGCAAACTTACTTTCAAAAGAAAAAGGTAAGGTATTATGTCTTTTATTGTTTCAAGTAACTTACTCCTTGCCAAATTCGTCATCATGTTAAGGGACATATTCTTTTACCACTTATATATTTCCCTCTTTCTGACGTTTCCAGTTAAGGAGTTTGAGTATGGGCATCTATATAGAAGTCTTGAGCAGCTGGCCAACGTTGAGAAATGTGCAAATTCCAGGGTTGTCGAGTCAGGAATGCTAAGGGGCTTGAATATAGGAGACATAAAAAGGACCGGGCAACTTTTGAAGCTGCATGATGAGTGTAAAGAGTTTTTCCAGAAGGTGGTGAAGAAGAAGGAAGTTCTAAATGTGGATCTTCATATTCTTTCTTATTGTTGGTGTGCAGATCTTATATGGTCAGCGTTCTCATCAGGTAAAGTTTTATCCTGGTTTTATTATTTTTTAGAACTATAGTAATACTCATCGTTGTTGATGCAATGGTCTTATACTGCTTCATTGGGTTTTTTTGGTCAACATAACCTTTATCCGTTATTTGAGTGTTGTTCACCCGAAAACAAAGTTTCTATAGTGATTAAGTAATTTCTGTTTATTAACAAAATGAATGGTCATATAATTATGAAGTTGACTAAAGTAATTGTGAAATTTGTTAAATTTTTTATATATAAAATATTGTTGGTTTAGCCATTGGCTTTTTTTTTCCACTCACAGATTAGGCCCATCTTTAGTTTGTAATTTTTATTTCCTTTCCTTTATCGGCCAATGGCAAGTATTCTATATGCACTCCCAGGATAATAAATTCTCAATTGTCTGAAATAGGAAACAAATCCAGCCAATGACAAGCATTCTACAAAGATTACCATCACAGTCAATCTACAACTCTGTGTGACATATATGCTATCAGTGGCCATTGTACATTGCTACAAGTTTATTAAAACAGGAGAGAGGACATGGAACTCGTTGATAGGGTAAGGCCATAAGTGGTCATTCTGCATTCACCTTCGAGATTAACTTGAGAAGCAGAACATCTTCTTCCTCTTCCACTCTCCCACAACTGCAAAGACATTTCAATGCCTTTAAGAATATCTTTGACGCTTGACTGTCTTTTTTTTTGTTGCTTATGTGAGTTAGCCATGAGAGGCTGATGTAAAATCTCTTCTGGGCAAAAGAGGTATTCCTTGTTCAGAGCGTTCATAATTCACCCTAAAGATATTTTACATACTCAACAAATACAGCTAATCTCTGGATAAATCGACATTCATAGAATCAGCTATAACCAACTCTGAAAATCAGAGTGAACAGAGCAGTTGCAAGACACCTTTTCTTACATCGAGTAACTATGTAATTAATGCACTGATTAGAATTGGGATGTGATCATTTTCATATTGCTCTGACATTAGTACATTATCACATAAAATGAGGGGGTAGTACAGCATATATTTACTCTAGATTATTTACAAAGGCCTTCAAATCTCCTCACCCAACCACGAGCATTTTTAGTGTTTCTAGAGCTGCAAACTATGCCGCCTTTGTCTCAGTTTAAAAAGCAGAAGAGACATTAATAGGGATGTATGGTCTTTTGCTAGGATGAGCCTACCAGTTTCTGATGAGAAATCAATCTCATCCTTCCCCTGTATGGACATCATATTGAACTTTAAAAGTCAACCTTGAACTACCCCTCCTTAGACAACAATGAGATTTTTTTTTTTTTTTTGGGGTTTGGTGGTTGTGTGTGTGTTTGTGTGGGGGGGGGTCATTCTTTTGTGTATTTAATTGTTCATGTCTTGAATAGTGAGAATGTCAGTGTATAATTGTTCATGTCTTGAATATCATGTCTTTTGTGTGCATTCTCAAGTTTGGGGGGTTCACTCTGGTTAATCAACCAGTTGTTGTAGTTATGAATCCTATTATCAAAAGTATTTGAGGATGGATCTAAAAAGCCTTGCAGTACTTCGGTTCCCTTTGCATTCCCATTCAAAGCAACATTCTCCAATATTGTGTGACCTGGTTTTTAGACACTTCTAATTTTATAGCTGGTCTACATCTTGCTAAGTTGCATCAATAATGATACTTCAACGTAATGATCTTTGATAGAAATGGCATGCAAGGTCTTTTGGAGCATCTGTAATGGTACTTCAGAATAAATTTTGTCAAAGGGTAAATTGCAGACCTCTTTGCACTATCATGATTCACCCAAACAATTTTATTGAAATAAGGAGAAAACCCCATGTACTATCAAATTTAGTAGAAACCCCCCTGAACTATTGTAGGATTCGACAATAAATTCTTCCTTTCTATTAAATTTAATAAAAACACACCTGTACTAACCATAATATAGTATAAGTTCAACATCCATTCTCTTATATTAGAAATTGCAAAATATTACAATAGTATAAGGGTGTTTTCTACTAAATCTAATAGTCCAGTGGGGGTTTCTACTAGTTTCAATAGCAGAGGAGTGTTTTTTTTATTTTTTTATAAAACCATCATATTGCAGGGTTTTTTTTTAAGGCAAATTACCTTTTGTCAAATTCTACCCCCTTTTAGAGATGTATTTCCAGCATCCAGATATCATGTTAATCGAACATAAATAACTCAGCTTTCTTTTGCTGCATTGTTAAAATATCTTGCTGGAGTTCTTTTTGCATAAACCTCAGAAGTGGTGGAGCTGGCACAGATTTCTACATGCTTAGCTGACTAAGTGAGTTTTAGCTACTTTGGGTTCTGTGGACATCTATATTAGTACAGCTACTTGCATGTTCCTACTTTCCCCTACCCAATTGAAGGGCTGAATTTGCAGTTTCACACTTCTATTATTTTATGAACACTTTCACCTTGTAAGCATGACCACATATCCATGTAAAAAGTCTGATACTTGCATCATAGAAATATTGACATATTAAGCCGACTTAAACATCTGACTGATTAATTAGATTCAAATTTGTTTTGCTTACATTTTTGGAATGGTGACAATTTATTTCACTTATTACCCTCCAATAACTATGCGGAGAGTAGAAATTAACCAAAAGTGTGATTCTAGATTGCTTTCCAAGACTTAAGGCAAGAATGAAATGAATAAACCAGCCAAAAAGTCTAATCCATTTTTACACCTTTGATATGCCTAACGATATTTTAGGAACTCTATAAAACTAGTGTGCCAAAAAGTTAAAAACCCTTTTTGATATTCCCTGTTGGGAGATCTCCGGAGTTTGCACTGGGATGCTGTTTCTAAGATTCATGCAAATCATTGACCTGCCTTAATGCATCTGAATGCTTCATAATGTTGCACTTTATAGTACAGTGAACTCTTGTAAACATTTTATATTGTTATTCTTTGCCATCTACGGAAAAATGGTTTGTAAAGGAACACTTTTATGTCATGACCCGTGAAACCAACATCATTGGGATCTGATATAGTGCTATTATCAGATTATATTGTCTTATGATTATCTTGAATATAACCATATTATTTGTTATGTTTCTCTAGTGGGCTGCCTCAGTGAGCTTACCATACACTCCAATGAGTTTGACTTTGAGGAGTCTGTTTCAACGGGGGAAATTGACATAAAGATGCAGTCACCACTTGACAAGGTTGAAGCATTTACAAGTGTCTTGAATCAGAGCAGCAGTGAGAAGCGTTTATCTGTGTACATTGGGAACTCAGTTGGCGACTTGCTTTGTCTGCTGAAAGCGGACATCGGTATTGTGGTTGGATCAAGCTTAAGCTTAAGAAAAGTAGGAAAGCAGTTTGGTGTCTTTTTCTCTCCTCTGTACCCTGGTGTGGTGGCTAAACAGAGGTGGTTTACTGAGGAAAGCTCGTTTGGATATAGGGGGTTGTCCGGCATTCTCTATACAGCCTCTAACTGGTCAGAGATACAGGCTTTTATTTTGGGAGCATAGAAAGAAATTCTTTTAGTCACACGTTATTCTTGCGTCATTTTTTTCACACAAGACTTTAAGCATTCTTGTATGCGTAGATATCGGTGGCAAACCTTGGCTCATTCTAAGAGAAGCCATGGTTTCAACTGTCCTTCAGTGTGTCATCCTTCCTATATGCATGCTTTAAAATGGAAAAGCTATGCTGTCTTTCCTGCAAATGCTGTGTATACAACAGTTTTCTGTTTACCTTCTTTGCAGGGATTGACGACACTGCCGGGAACAAACAGAAGCTATCAGTAGGTTTGATGTATCCTTGTATTGGTCTATACTTTTCTCCTTTAACATAGGTAGTAGACACTCTTGTAAGCAATTTCCCATGTAACCAATTGTACGTGGAAGATGTATAAACATTTGATTTGTAGCTGCGAGGACACTCAGAGGGATGGATATTAAGAGCAGGGCTCAATTTGATTGTTCATTCATGGAGTTAAATGAGTAAAATGCTCAATTGTAAATGTAACTACTACATACATATTCTGGTGATAATCAATGTTCCAGCTATGAATTTGCACTTTTGATTTTGATTGTGCAAATTTCTTGTTTGAATCTATCTTGTACTATCTTGTGATAATCAATGTAAGTCTCCGAGCCTTTCTCTTTAAAAAAAAAAGTTGAACGTACTTTTCGGGCCTTTCTTTCACCATTATCCCAAAAAAAAAAAAAAAATCCCACGAACTGTTTTCAGGACAAAAGAAGATGGGTTCAGTAGAATCCCATTTGTATGAGCAAACAGGAAGATGACAGGAAGACTATTTGGCAACAAGTTATCACCTCTAACTTGCATATTCTGCCAAGCGGTTTCTTGTCTGGTTAACGTTTTCAGATTTTAAATGGAAATTATTGTTTGGTTGTAGCCCATAAGTCCATTTGAGTGCCAAATAGTCTTCCTCTCATCTTCCTGTTTCCTCATGGAAATGTGATTCTATCGAACCCATCTTCTTTTTGTCCTGAAAACAATTTTATTTTATTTTTTTTCGTGGTTGATAATGGAAAAGAAAGGCCCGAAAAGTACATTCAACTATTTTTTTTTAAAGAGAGAGGCGAATAGGTTTACATTATTGTTCCAAATGGAGGAAAAAAAAAACTTCCCTCATAGCAGACAAAAGAAACTCCTATGAGGGCGAGTTAAAAAATTTCCGATCCACACGCATAGAATCACAAAAAGAGCTTTCATGAAAGATATCAGATCCATTTGCCAGTGAAAGGGCCTAAATACATCAACCAACCAATAGAGAAACCATTATGTCTTTTAAGAATTCATACCAGAAATATCAGTTTCATTGATTGATCCAAGTACAAATCCGCGAACATCACCGCTTGCGATGCACTTCAGCTATGCGAAAGCAAACCATTTCAGGCACATCCAACTCCTTAAAACCCTAACAACAACCTGGCTAAAACAATGGGGGAAAAAAGAAGAAGAAAAAGAAAATAAAATGCCAAGAAAAGTAAGCAACGCGAAGCTAAGAGTGACAGACACGATTGAACGGAGGTAATCAAGGTTTGAGTTTGAGTTCATCAAGTGCTGTCATTCATAGCCAGGAGACTGGTGACGTTCATCGGGTTCATGTACTCGTTGGAACCTGTCATGAACTGGCTCACAATTATCCGGTTCGCCTTCTGTGAAGGGTGATATGGATCCCAGAACGAGTACTGATCCCTGTTGGGACATAGATTTGATACAACAGTACAGAGCCCGAGCCCATTGTATGGCCCTTGCCCGCAACATGCCACCTTCGATGTGATGAACCCTGCAAAATATTATCGAACAATTAGTCTTTAGTCTTTACAGTGAAGATGGATATTCTTGGAGCGAAAATGCATGTAAAAAAATGTTACCATATTGCTGCGGATTGGATATGAAATCCATGTGCGCTTTCTTGGCATTTGCAGCAAGGAAGGTGGTCGATCCAAACTGCGAGTTCAGTTGGTCTATCATCTTGACTAGTTGGGGATTGAACAAGTCCGCAGCTCGTTGCAGTTCTGGATCACAATTCCCGTTGCGGCTTCTCTGAGCAAGTACAGCTGGGACGCAACCCAGTGGCCCTGTCCCAGTGACCTGGACTTGACGAGCCCCCATTTCGTACAGCCTCTGCAATGTGCAACATGTATGCGATTTTGAGAATTGCTTGGAGCTGGAAGTTACAGACAAATGAGACTGGTTTTTTTTAGCAATGGAAACATACCGCGAGAATCTTCTTGTACTCGGAGATCAGGTAGCGGACATAGTCCGGCAGGGAAAACTCACGAGAGCGTGCAGAGTACGGCACCAAGTAGTAGTTGTTAACAAAGTCGTTGCCTCCGAGGGTGATGAGAACGAGTGCTCGGTTCACGAGGCGCTGTGTCTGCGCTTTTCCGATCAGGGCGCTAACCCTCTGCTGGTACTGCTCAAAGTACTGCAATTGCCTTGAAATCCTAATGATGTTGATCTGCACATCCACATATTTCAAATCAGTACAGTATGTGGAAACAAACCTTGACAGATATGAGGACCAGTCTGACAATCTGGGATTACAAATTGGACTCCGGTGTCGTTGAGAATCCCGATCCCAGCCGATGCAAAGTTGGCGCCGACAAGCAATCTTTGCCCGCGAAGGTCAGGGCTAAGATACGGCAATGTGGGCTCTGCTCCAAGGTGCTCACCTGAGATGATGAATCAAGGCCATAGGTCAACAAAACTATCTCTATTCCCATACTGCATTGTAATGAGATACCTAACTGATAATGTCAGGGATGTTGAGCCCATTGGAAAACCGGCCGGTCGGCCGGTGGGTCGGGTAATCAATGCCGTAAGGGGGAGAATCAGCACGAGCAGTGGTGGCCAGGTAGTTGTTGTTGCCATTGTCGACCAGAGAATCACCAAACACGAAGAATGCACGAGCCGCCTCTGAGGAAGCCGAAAGGGTCCCTACGGCTACCAGGCAAACAACTAGAGAGATGAATCGAATCCTAGAGGCACTGCTCATTGTTGTAGAATGATATGATGATGATAGGAGAAGAGATCGGAGGAGGTCCTTGAGGCTGTGCATATAAAAAAAAATGCAAGGTGATGGCTTTATATACTGTTCCCTGTGACCAAAGCCTTTGCCTCAGAATTCCTTGTTAACTGCGAGAGAGGCTCAAAGGGACCATAGAACTAAACGGGAAAGTTCTTGCTTGCTTTTGTGAAGGTGTGGCGCGTTAATTTCCATGCACATCCCCTTGGTTTTTTTTTCAGATATAACTGTGAGGTAAAAAAAAAACCGGTGTTTCATTAATAAGAAATTAATGAAACATTTCCAAGAAAAAGAGGATACAAATTTGCATGGAACACATAATTTGTTCTTTCAAAAAAAAAAAAAGAAAAAGAAAAAAGAAAAAAGAAAAACGAAGCCTCCAGAATGCTCTCAGCGAAGCCGTGGCTTTTCCCTCCACTGATGTTGTGGCATCTTCAGCTCACACCCATTCAACTTGTGTCTGAATCTCGTGTCAGCGCTGACAAGACATCTGTAGTTCAAATTCAGTCAACCCGTGACTGAAAACACCACCACTGAAATTGTGATATTTCATCTCCACCGCAGTTGCGGCATCTGCAGCTCAAAACAAGTCATCTCTTAGCTGGCCACTGTCAACATGGTGTTGGGATTTAAGGTCGAACAAATAGTCCCACATCGGCTAGACGTGGAGATGGTCTTGGGTTTATAAGGATTTGGGCAGCAACACCTAACAGGCTGGTCTTTTGGATGGTGGTCCAAGCCCTTCAAGTGGTATCAGAGCCATGCCTACCCCACTGGCGCAAAAAGGCGCAGTCTTGGGCTCTCAAGAAAATGCTAATCACAAAACCCTGAATGACTGGCCACCAACACTCCATGCGCAGGGAACGGACGGCCGACACGGTTTCAGCGGGGCATGATCCCCCACTCCCAGCCGTCCGATATCCGCGGTGCCTATGGACCGGCCGCTTTGGCCGGTGACGTCAGCCCCAGCGCGTACGGACACCCATCATTTTCTCCCTTGAGTCAAAGAGCTTTAAAACGAGAGGAATTCGCGTTTGTGTACACAAAACCAAAACCAAAACCAAAAAAGACATCGGAGATATTTTATCGCCTCGTCTCTGCTTTCCTCTCTTTTTCTCCCTCTCTCCCTCTCTCTCTCTCTATATATATATATCTTTCTATCTCTGCGAGAAAAAAATTAGGGTTTCCTGCAGCGTCGAGCTAGGGTTCATCCGATTCCCTCCGAATCTCTACTGGTAACTCTCTCTACCTCTTGGATCTGTGTAATATAATCGAGTGGGAAACGATTCATGTTTAGGGTTTCAACGTTTCCTATTTTGTTTTGATGCGTTTTGGTTGTGGATCTGCTGTTGGGATGTTTTTGTTGTTTTAAGAACCTGTTTGAACAATTTAGGGTTTTGTCTGGCGATGGAATCTTCTCATTCTTAGGTTTCCGAATGTTACAGCTTTATTTTTCTGTATGAGATTGTTCTTTTGGATCCCAAATTTTGATTTTTTAGTTCAGTTACGGTTTCAATTTTTAGGCTGTAATTTAGGTTAAAATTGAAGTTTTTGATATATGGATTACCATCTTCTA